>CALNXK010000365.1:0-32500 GCA_942486035.1 Porites lobata
CAAAGCTGCATGTACGAAGTTGTAACGTAAAGCACAATTCTGAAAGCGTCTTTCGCTATTTTGCAAGTGCAGTAAACAGTAACTAGAGTACAAAATGTAATAGAAAAGATCTTTATGCTATCTGTGGTTATTGAAGCCTTCAAAAAGTCGGTTATGCTCCTCTGTACACCTTTCGCAAATCGTTGTTTCACAGCGACTGGGCTTTATATGACCTTGCATAGCTCATCAGACTAGTCAGGATTTTCCCTGTGCAGATTCACCTGATCGGCATTCGGGATTCTCTTGATTACCGCAGTGTCCGTAATAAGGAGGTTAAGTTTATATGAATTTACTCTCTGGGGCCGAGATTTAGTGTCCGTTCAGTCCGTATTAGAGAGAGTCCGTATTATAGAGGTTTTTTTAATGAAAATATATAGGAATTTTGTCGGGACGTTGGAAACTGTCCGTAATAGAGGTGTCCGTATTGGAGAGGTTCGACTCTTCTGCAATTCAGTTCTTGTTGATTTTTTTTTAGTTTTATTTTCCTTTAATTATTTTTAGGTATAGGCCAAACACAATCCATTGATAACATTTTCAAAGAAGTTTTTCCATTTTTCTCGAGCCATGGTAACCTTTGTACGACCATGTCCGAATCCTCGCTAGTGGAATTAATGCAATCAGTGGGAAATTGGTACACGAATGCCTTAATGCCTTTTTTTTATATATCCAGTGGATTGAACGAGGCACAGGAGGGTCGAACAAAGTACAGCATTTTGTTGGAGAGTGGCTTAGCAAGGTCGATTGTATCTCCAGTCATAAGAACGTTGCATTTTGCTAGCTGTATTGTGGCCGGAAAGAAACAATGCGTTAACATAATTAAGACAAAAATTACCTGATCAATATTTGAGACTGTGACTATTCTCCTCGCTTGTGTATCAGTCACCATACTACGCTTGATTAAGCGTGTTTTCTCAACTCCTGCAGCTCGATCCGAATTTGATCGGCGAATTTGTTTGACTCGCGACGACAGACCAATGCAGGACACAGAAGTATGGCTCAGTCAATTCCAAGCGTGCACATCCCCCTTCGGGTATTTGTCATTTTGTTTTGGAAAAGCTACAAATGCCCCACGGTGGGGCCGGGCGTTCATACCAAAACTCCACGGTGGGGATTATAAATAGGGTGAAAATGGCCCACCCGGACAACACCAAAGTTGCAGTTTGCAATAAATAAACTGCAAATACCATATTCATAGGAAATCTGTAATAATCTGATCAAACTAGCGCATGAGGCACCCTACGCAAATCGCTCTTAGCCGCTAGTTCAGTAATTATTGCAAAAAACATTCAATTGATCCGATTAATCTCAATGATAGAACTATAATTAAAGTCTGAATAATACCTTTCTTATTTTCGAAGACGTTTAGTATAGTATATTAACAAACAACCGACGCGCTTTACATGATTATTTTTTGATCACGATGGAACCGTTGCATGAATTGTCGCATTGATCAGATTGTCAGATTGTCGTATTGATCGTACAATACGCGAAGTTTATATTAGCTTTCAAATTTCTCGCCGAGTTTTTCTAGGCCTTTCTGCCTTGACAATTCACGCGCAAAGAAAGTGTCTTTTCCTTTCAACTCTTCAAACGATACATTGATTGTTCTTCCTCCATGAGCAAGCTGATCACGACGGCAGGAAGCAATTTCTTAGACGGATGCAAAAAGTACTGTGGGGTAGGGAGGTGATGGAGCGATAACCACCCATATCTTTTTATTAAAAATATTCTTTATAAAGCTATTTAGATAGGCATATTTTTTTAGTGAAATATTGAAAAAGGAATGACCCAGAGATAGGGGCCATCTCTATTGTTTTCATGTGTTTGTCTGTGACCGATTCATCACTGCCAGTTTGACGTCACTAGCCTTCGTAGCAGGCGCTTGAAAGTAGTGGGTGAAAGAGAGAACTAGCGCGCGCGAGGGAGACACGCGAGACATACTAACGGGCGAGTGCCAGTCAGGTTGCTTTCGCAAATTTGGAAGGGACACCATGGTCATTCGAACCAGAAAGGTTGGGGAAAAGATTAAAAGCTAGGCAAATAGATCATAAGTGCGTGAACTTTGTTGTATCTGCTTGCGCAAACCGTCTTGGTATTTTGCGTCCGCGATTGTGTAATTTTGTTTTTAAAATTTGTGTCGCGGGCTGTGTTTACGGGACCAGCAAGAGCATGAAATCGGCAACGTCTAGTCTCCAGAGTAGGAGGTTCGATTCAGAAGTCACAGACGTTTATATTCTACATCTTCTTTGCTAATGAAATCGACCGTACTTCTCATCAATCCCTTCGAGTGTGGGGTTCTGTTTATTTCTCAATTCTCCACTAAATTCAGTACAGCTTGTTTGATTGATTTTCTACAACGATCGGTCCTTTGAACCCAAAACATTTGATGGGCTCCGGTCCAAAATAATAATGCGAAATAGCTTTGCTATACGCGCTTAAGCTATTGTTTTTTTCAAACAGCGTCTATGGCAGAGAAAAATGGTTTTAAAAAAACAAACTCACTTCACCAAAAACTGAGAGGCACAATAGTGCAGTGGTCAATGAGTTGGTTGCTCGTGCAGATGAACGAGGTTCGACTCCCGGCGAAGCTGTTTTCTGTTTCTTTGTTGTACAATTTTTTTATTCTGTGAGGGAATTTTTAAGTAGTTTGTCGAGCCAGATGTAGGAACGATATTTACCCAAAATATGCACGTATTCGACATGATAGGCAAACAATGAAATCTAAGGCCATGACTAGAACAAATAGCTATATGCCTTTGCCAAATTATCAGGACTAACATACCAGATTGAAATTTACCAAAATTACGCATTAAAATTATCAACTGAACATAAGATCCTGCCATGGTCCTGACTGCGATTACGGTAAACAAAGTTTAACCCTTGCAATACAAAATCTTATTAGTTGGACTGGTTTTCCACAAATTAGCATAGAATCGAAATGAGATGGGAAATGGGAAATATTTTTGAGATGTAAACGAGTCAATCTCGTTTTTGTTTTTTAGTACCTGTTGTGCGCTTGAGCCAAAACTTCGACCTTTTTCGGCAAATCTATTTCGATCCTTCTTTCTTGTTCTCTTTCTTAGTTTTGTTGCCCACTTTATCGTCATTCTTTCCTACGGAATTTCGGCTGGCTAACTTCCCAGGAGGAGGAAAGTTTTATCTGGAAAGACTATTGTATACTGAAATTGGCAGTGGATTTTCAGTTCCCCAAAATGTTAGTCTGCCGGGATTGGGGAGAATCTGTCCTTCCTGAACCCGTAATTTGCCAACTTAATCACATAAATTAAACTGAAAAACAAACTCGGATCAGTTCTGTGAAATATTGTTTGCCGAAGCCAAGAAAGTGTTACTTAACATTGTTTCAGTAAACAAAAAGAAAAAAAACTAATTTGTTTCCACTTTCAACACACTATTAAATTTATATAGCGATTCACAAAACTAGTCTCGTCAAACGACCTCTTCAATTGATCGCCACAGTATTCAAAGTAACAGACACTCTAGGTAGTAATGCATGAAAAATGACCCCTAGTAGTAGTGAGGCTATTGGGCTACAACAGTCCTTGGGGTGCGGACGTAGTTCCATTCACTTTTTTTTCACCCTAAATGACCCGATCCTTTGCCAAGGGATTAGTAAAACCACGGCTTTCTTTATGGGGAGAAATGCCTTTTACAAAAGTGTGTGTAACCGCACCTTATGAGCTGTTTATTGATTTTTGTTTATTATCATTTATCCCACACAAACAACGTAGAAAGTTTAAAAGAAGATGAGGCAAGGGAGCCCAAGAAAGCCAAGAGAGCCAAGAATAAGCCTTGTGAACAGGACTCCTTAAGTCGAACTTAATGTCCACCCAAATCGTAATTTAGGTCGTCTCATGATGAATTCGACGTCTTGCCCCCTCCTTAAGAGAACGATTATACTACCTGATTGGTACTTAATTTCGCGTTTTTGGCGATTGTAAAAAATCGCGAAAATAAAGGCCCGCGAACATAAAGGCTACGCGAAATGTTAAAACCCATGTAGAAAATTCAAAACACGCAAAAAAAGATATTAACAATTTAGCAACAACATATACATTATGTTCAACAAACACACAAATTGTTGATTGGTTTTACTGGTAATTAAAAGTTCCATTTTGTATCTTCTGTTGTGAAATAGCGTTAATTGCAAAGATTTCACACATTGCTTGTTCCAGTTTATCTAGAAATTTTATGAAGTTCAGACTTTTTGAAAACTAAAATCAGTTTGAGAATGCTTTTAAAAATGGCCTTTTAATGGCCATTTTTTCATATTTGCCAGTTGATATCGCGAAAATAAAACCCCGCGAAAAACTATCTTGCCAAATTCGTGGAATTAAGTATGCTTTTTCTTTTTTTTTCTGCCTCCTTTCTTCATTAATTTTTGCGGCGCAGGTATTTCGAGTACTCGTGAATTTTATGTTTTCGTTTTTCTATCCAGGTTGTTCCGGTTATTACTTTGAAAAATACCAAGATTTACCAACCAGAGGAGCTCACGCCGTGGAACATCTCACGATCAATGGAAATCTATTTCTCGCCTTTGCAAACTACCAAAGCGACACCTCCGAAAAATACAACACAGACTCATTCATCTACAAGTTCAACGACTCAACTGGAAAGTTCTTCCTTTACCAGACGATAGGTACAAGTGGAGTGCTTGACGTAGAATATTTTACAATTTCTGATGAACATTATCTTGCTGTTGCTAATAGTTATAATGGAATTACGCAAAGCCTGAACTCAGTTATTTATCGTTGGAATGGAACATTGTTTGTTTTCTTTCAAAACGTTGCAACCCTAGGAGGAGACGGCTTTAATTTATTTACGATAGACAAAGAACACTTTCTTACCGCATCCAATCTTTGGAACGGTGTTACAAATAGTATAAACTCAGTCATCTACAAATGGAAAAACCGAAGGTTTGAAAAGTTTCAGGAGATAGCAACAAACGGATGTCGTAAAAGTGTTGCGTTTGAAATTAATAATGAAAGCTACGTTGCTTTTGCTAACTCTGTCGGAAATTCAGTTGTTTATAAGTGGTCAGGGAAAGGCTTCCTCAAACTGCAGACTCTCCAAAAAGCAATGGATGCAAATTTCTTTTATATCAATGATCACGCTTTCCTGGCCATTGTCTCTCCACCAACAATTGGTCAATGGTTTATTTACGAGTGGAATGGAAGTAAGTTTGTGTTATTTCAGTCTATTACTACGCCTGGAACCTGGGGTTCGCATTCATTTGTCCGATGTGGTCAAACGTTTCTGGGGGTAACTGATCGGTCCAGCACAAATTCTCCACTGTATCGATTCTCGTATGGCCAGTTCATTAAATATCAAGAGATTTCAAGCTCTGGCGCCATTGATATGACGACATTTGAATACAAGGGTCATGCTTACCTGGCTGTTGCTAATTCAGGAAATAATAACAAAAATAACATTAACAGCACTCTGTACAGGTGGACCTAAAAAGAATGCTTATGTATGCGCGTTAAATTGTTAATTCTAAGTTCCCGATACAGTTACACCCACAGGATGAAATAAGGCGTTTCCGTTTCCGTTTTTATAGCGATTACTTAACGGAAAAGTGAATTTCCGCAAACGGAAATTCAACTTTCCATTGCGGGAAATACGGGTATACGTTACGTTTCCGTTACTGCGGTTGCGCGGAAACGCATCTTTTAAACTCGCGTATCCGCAAGGTTTACTTTTCTGCGTAATCTCAAAAGGCCGTTATGTTTCCGCAGCTCGTGAATTTGGCGGACACACGATTATCTATATGGTTTCCTAAATTTGGAAGTGCGGAAATGTATAGATAACGCTCGATTGGATATAGGTTGAGGTTTCCACAATCAGGCAGTGTTAGCACACGATCCATAACGTTATTTCCTGAATGAATATGGAAGTTAGAAAACTTTGGGAGGTTTGTGATGGGATACATTCATTTTTCCCTACAACACAATCTGCCCTTGCAGTATTGTTAGAAAACTAGTGTGTCTAGTGTAAGTACTACAGAGAATTTAGATTACTTACTGTAATGGAAATTATATGCCGATAATTGACATTGTATTGTAAACCTAGTAGTGTATTATTTTGTACTCTTGGATTTCTTCTGTTGTTTTTTTCAGTGATTGTAACAAAATATTCTCTTATGCAGTAAATAAAGCATTGTCATTGTTCCCCCGTCTCACAAGAAGCTATGTATTTTCACAATTAATTAAAGAGTAATTTAGTAACTAGGAATTTTATAAGTCATATTATATATACCGTATGTCACATCTGATTGTAAATGTGTGTACATATGTAGTGAGAGTAACATTTTAAAGCAAAAACTGCTGCTCTCAGTACGCGCACTTTCATTGGTCAGTTTAGCGGACCATATTTCATTGCTTCAAAAGTTTGTTTTGGTCGCAATTGTCGGAACGGAAATACAATGTAAAACTGAGTTTCGTGTAGTTAATTGTCAAAGAAATGTTTTTTTTGGAAGCCAATAAAATTCATGTTTAGTATTTGACGCACGTCGATCGACAGCGGGCAATCTGCTCAAACTGAAATCTTTGATCCTGTGTTTGACATTTTACCTAGGTCTATGAATTACCGTTTCTGCCCAATGTTGAGCTGCAAGGAACAAAGGTCAAAAGACAATTTTAACCTCTTTTTGACTTACTGTAACTAGTGATGATGTTAGGTCCTTGTAGCATTAAAAAATAATCATCAACTCACAGCTGTAACAAAATTATCAAAACGAGATCCATAAGCAGTAACAGGATATTCTAGGTAATATGTCAAAGACAGAGTGATAAAAAAATATTTAAGATGGCTCCCAAGTGTATAAACAAAGCCTTCCTCGACTTATAAGCAAAGGTTTAGATATAGAGAAACAAGTAAAAAATAACGCGAATAAAATCAACGTTTTCTTGTCATCTTGACGCCATTTATGAAGTATGCAAAGTCACACGAAAAGTTTTGCTCGAATTGAGTCCGATTGGGCATTAAGACTTGTCTTGCAATTTTGGTTCATGAGATTCACCGCCATAAGGAGCCACCTTAATTTCTATGCAAAATCAAATTATGCCATTGGCCACGCGCCCTGCCCAAGAAGGACAGTTTTTTGGGAGTGGCCTATCTGACATGTTTTGGTCAGCTATTCTAGAAAGTTTAGCTGCTGTCCTTTTTTCCCTTTTTCTCATGCGAGCCTGATAGGTGGCATCCAGGACAACCTTAATGTTCCTTAACCCAGTTCTCTCCCACAGAAGTGGTTTGATGTGCCTTCCTGGTGGGCCACTCAATGTTTCTTCTGCTTCTCTTTCCTCGCTTTCCTCTGAGGACATAAACTCCACGGCATTTTGACAACCGTTAGAGTGCACTTATTTTTTACTTTGTCCTGTGGGGAGAGAGTGGATTTTTCCACCATTTCTTGACGATATGCCAATGTCTGAAGACCAAGAACAAAGGAATATCATGCATTGTTACTGGTTTAATTAGTTATTCCACTTTTACTTGCAACTTCGACAATATAATGCAGTTTTTTGCTAGATCGTAAGCAGAGTTTGTAACGGACTAGATGAACGTTCGGCCTTTGTACCACCACGACTCCGACGCTTGTGAAAACTGGCGTTGAAAGTGGTAGATATATGTCATGATTCGAATCATCCCTTTGGAAAGCCAAATCACATATTGCAATTGGTGTGGAGGGAAAACTAAATATAATGGCCCGTTTTTGTTAACAATTGTCGTCTTTAATAGTAAGCTAAAACTGTTAACGACTGTCTTGTTCAGGATGGCCACAATGGAAATGAATTGCAATTTTAAACATTTGGCTCATTTTTTTTCAAGCTCTCTCCGCGTGTCTTGGAAAATAGATATTTCTTGGCAATAGTTTGTTTCTCCTTAAGAAAGGATTTTAAATTTTTCTTTGGACCAGTGATTTTAACATAATTTTGACCAATAACCCACGAAATCCTGTTGTCGTAGTCCCTTAAATATAAGAATACAGTGTACGTCAATTTTTAGTTTTCTAGTTACTGTAATTAAACTATGATTTTTATTGTGAAAGTAGCCCACCCATCTCACTCTCAGTAGGCGTCTTGTCATGATCCTGTGCTCCTGAAGTTTTCCATTCTTCCTTCTTATGGCATCATCCCGGATGCTCCGCCAGTACGTAAAAATTGCCGCTGGAAAATTTAGGAAATGGGGTGAATATATGCTATTATCTTGTGTGAAAAAGGATTATTTCAGAAAGTATTTAAAGTAAGCACACTTCATATTTTTTTATACTGTGATAAAGCAATCCAGCTATTTGAGGGCACACCTGGGAAATGCAAGCAATGATAGCCTACACCTTCTACTCGTCCCCTGTCTAAATGTACAGTATATGTATCTTGGTTACTAGAACAACGTATACATACCTTTTATCTCTGCCTTGACCCATTTTTTTTCCCGAGATTTCCTCGCACTTCTTTCGTAAGTAATTCCTCCACTTTCTTATTTCCATCATGGTCATACCTTAAAAGGTTAAAGAAAAGAAAAACTGGGTTAAATATGAAAATAACGATTCTCGCCTCAAGTGTTATGTCATGCCTAGTGCCTTTGATGACAGTTCTCTACTGGTTGAAATTGTTTTCATTCAAATATAGAAATGGATAAACAGATTCGGTTCTGTCCACTCAAAGATTGGCGGCTCTACTTAAGTAAATGGATGTTGTTCAAACTACAGTTGTATGTAAAATATTTTCTAATTGTGACCTTTCACATGAATAAGTTGAATGACATCTTTTTATCAAAAATACAACAAAAATATAAAAATGTTTTTTTATCTTCTTCTCCTAGACGGATAAACAGCTATATCCCGCAGATAACAAAAACAGATTTTCTAATTACAGTCTTCCTCATGAATCAATAGGAAAATGGCCACTAATTTATCAAAAATTTAACCAAAAATAGGAGATCATTAACACACACAAGCACCATTTTTTCCACTCATAGATGGATAAACAGCCTTGGCAAAAATATAAAAAATGTTTTTTTTCTTCTTTTCCTAGACGGATAAACAGCTATATCCCGCAGATAACATGACATTTTCTAATTACAATCTTCCTCATTAATGAATAGGAAAATGGCCATTAATTTATCAAAAAATATTACAAAAATAGGAGATCATTGACACAAGCGCCATTTTTTCCACTCGAAGATGGATAAACAGTCTTGGCACTAGCCACTTAGAGATGGGCGGCCCTACTTGTGTTAATGAATGTCCCGCCCACTATGAAAAATATTCCCTAACTACAATCTTCTACATGGATAATTTGAAATGTCATTTTATCAAAACTTTAACAAAAAATAGGAGATCATTGACACAAGCGCCATTTTTTTTCCACTCAAAGATGGATAAACAGCCTTGGCACTGTCCATCAGAGATGGGCGGCCCTACTTGGGTCAATGAATGCTCTGCACACTAAAAAAAATTCCTATTTACAATTTTCTACATGAATCATTTGAAAAATGTCACATCAAAAATATAACAAAAATAGAAGACCATTAACAGGGCTGAAACCTGGCGGTCGCTAGGTCGCAGGTGGCGACTTAAAATGTAGCTGGACGATGAAAAATAGTGGTTGATAAGATTGGTCTAAGACAAAAAAAATATAAATTCAGCCCGATGTAAACTTATATTACGATTGCAAGTACGAACTTAAAATAAAAATATAACGACAAGTTGTTCAGTTGGACTACCTTTCTTTCTTTACCCTAGTTAATCTAATTTCTCCGAGTCCCATGAACATTTTATTTTTTTAAATGGGAAAGGATAAACCGATCCGTGACACGCCATTATGATTTTTCTCACGTGACTCAAGTCTTACGCATAGTACTTTGCTGTCTGCTTTCGTCGCTCCCGCTTCCTTGGCAGCTTTGGAATACTAAATCAACTGGAAAAGACCGGCAAAATGTGTAGATTTATCTCTGATTGTGAGCAGCCTTGAAAGGAAAAATCGCGACACAAAAAATAGGAGGTCATTGACACAAGCGCCATGTTTTACACTCGAAGATGGATAAACAGCCTCAGCACTGCCCACTCAGAGATGGGGGGCCATACTTGGGTCAATAAATCTTCCGCCCACTATCAAAATATTCCCTTATTGCAATCTTCTACATGAATCATTTGAAAAATGTCATTTTATCAAAATTTAACAAAAAATAGGAGGACACAAGCACCATTTTTTCCACTCAAGGATGGATAAACAGCCTTTGCACTGCCCACTCAGAGATGGGCGGCCCTACTTGGGTCAATGAATGTTCTGCACACTATCAAAAAAAATTCCTTTTTGCATTCTTCTACATGGATCATTTGAAAAGTGTCATTTTATCAAAAATATAACAAAAATAGAAGATCAACTTATAATTATTTACTTATTGATCAGATTACCACTAAAAGTGGCAGGGCAGCTCGGATAGAAAGCCATGGGGCTTATTCCATTCAGGCTACCCATTTACAAACAAAATTCTGGGTTATTTAAGTATACTAAATGGCAAGAGTAAGCTCAGTATAAGTAATAAGGTTAAGAGGTATAATTATCAATCAACAATAACAAATTAATTTAGGGTATCTAATTATTGATTCAAATTAATAGTTCAGGAAAAAGAAAATTCTAGTTAATAATAGTCTAAAAATTAAGTAGGAAAAAGAAAAAAATAAAACAGACGCACACAAAAGAAAAACTAGGCTATACAAAAAAAATTATTAATCAACAACATGGACATAATTAGGACAGATTAGCTTGTTGAACTAAAAATCTATGTAAGTTCTTTCTAAAGACATTTTTTGAAGATTCGCCTTTGAGTTCAGCAAGGAGGGTATTCCAAAAAATTTGGGCCTTGATATGCTATGGTGAATTTCCTAAAATTGGTTCTAGAAAATTGAGATCTGTGATTCATGGCATTTCTTGTATTATAAGAATGAAGTTGAGAACTAGATAAGAACATACCATGGAAGCCTACTGGAAGTAACTTATTCTTAAAGGAAAACATAAACAAGCCGATCTGTAGCATATAGATATTACTTAAGTTAAGAAAATTATGCTCATAGAATAATGGAGCACTGGAGGCATCAAAACAGAACTTGGTGATTGCTCTTATGATACGTTTTCGCAATACAACAAGTCTATTTAAGGTAGTTTTATACGTAGACCCCCCAAAAATGGTCCCATATTGCAGGTAAGGATAGACAAGGGAAAAATATAGGGTACGCAACGATGGCATAGAAAGGCAGAATCTGCATGGCTTTTGTTATAATACCAATAGATTTGGAGGCCTTACGGGCAATTAAGTTAACATGTTCTTTCCAGTTTAAATTCTCATCAACATAGACATCTAGAAATTTAGTATGTGACTTACGTTCAATAGTTTCGTTGTTTATAATTATATCAAAAAGCACAGAGGGTAATTGTTTTCTGCGCACCTTAAAAATAAAGGTCGGTTTTGTTTATGTTTACTGTGACTTTTTAAAATTATTAGCCGTCAACCAATTAGACACTTTCTCAAGTTCAGAATTTAAGATATCTTGTAACATATTGAAATCAGCCTTTGAGAAAAGGACATTGGTGTCATCAGCAAATAGTATAAACTCAAGTAAACTTGATGAGAGATGGATATCAGTAATGTAGAAAAGAAAAAATAAAGTACTAAGGATAGAACGGTGTGGAACACCTCAATTAACTGTCAGATACTCAGAAGCCACACCGTTACATTCAACATACTGTTTTCGATCAGAGGTGACTACACGTCCATTTAAGAGCAAGACCCCTTATACCATAGTTTCCAAGCTTGTTAATTAAAATTGCATGGTTAACTGTATCAAAAGGTTTAGACAAGTCTAAAAAAATGCCAGCACAGTACCCCTTGTTACCTACAGATGAGGAGATTTCATCAATAAGCTGCATGCAGCTAGCTGAATGAGAGTTAAACTGGTAGAATGTTGAGATCTAAAGCCATACTGATGCGAAAATAACATATTATGTTTCTCGATAAAATCAATTAGCCTATTATAAACTACCTTCTCAAAAAATTTAGAAAAACAGGGCAAAATTGAAATTGGCCTATAATTACAAAATAGGGAAGAATTGTCACTTTTAGAAACAGGAACAACTCTTGCAATTTTGATCTTATCAGGGACAATGCCAGTAGAAATAGACAAATTGATTAAGAAGCAAAGTCGGATAGATAAAATTTTGACATTGGATTTAGTATCAGACATGTTAATATTGTCAAAACCACAAGCTTTCCCAGTTTTAAATGAGGTAGCCAGTCTCTTAATTTCCACAGTGGAAACTGGATTAAGAAAACAAGATTCAAGTATCTGGTTCCCTAAAAACCCCCGATACCAGAAGGTTGAATTAGGAATCTTCTTAGCAAGAGTAGGACCTAAGTTGGTAAAATATTCACAAAATTTATGAGCAATGAGACCGGGTCCTTGATTTCTTGTTGACCATCTTTTTAAAGTTTAGTGATTGGTGATTTAATTTTACGCCTGTTGATAATAGTGTTCAAAAAGT
Organism: Porites lobata; assembly: GCA_942486035.1. Lineage (NCBI taxonomy): Eukaryota > Metazoa > Cnidaria > Anthozoa > Scleractinia > Poritidae > Porites > Porites lobata. The sequence continues at coordinate 12,597 of CALNXK010000365.1, forward strand.
TTCAGACAGCTTTTAGATTGTTCTTGGTTGATTCAATTTTACAATCATAATAATTGCATTTAGATATTTTTCAAAGATGGTTAATTTTATTTCTATATTGTTTATATTGAACATGATTCAGTGAGGATAGATTGCGTAAGAGAGCATTGTACAATTTACTTTTGGTCTTGATAGACTTAAGCAAACCTTGAGTTATCCAGGGATTAGTTAACAGTTTAGACTTCCTTTTTGACATTAAGGAGAAAGGAAAAAATAAATTATAAATTTCATTATAAATTATTTATAAATAAAGTAATTGTAGGCTTCATTGGGATCATGATACTAATATAAATTTATTTATTAATTGTCCCAATTAAAGTTTTCAATTTCAGCCTGAAACTTATTTACATTCTGAGTGACGTCTAATTACCCTAGTTTTTGGACTTACTGATTTAGCCTGTGATAACAAAGTAAATATAGGTAAATGATCAGAGATATCGGTAAAAAGATCAAAATTAAAAATTAAAAGATCAAAATTAAAGTCTCCTAAGAGGTAACATGATTTAGGCTCCTTAGAAATTTTAGCTAACAGTTCACTCATCTTGGACATAGTTTTAACAGGATCTGTTCCTGGAGGCCCATAGATAACTCCAACAATAATATTCCCTTGATGGAGCTGATCAATCTCTAGAAGTACAGATTCTAAAATTTCAGGGTCAAAAAAACTTAAATCATCCCTTGCTGTGCGTTTAATAGAGCTGTTAAGAAAGATCCCAACTCCACCTCCATGTTTATCCGCCCGGCATTTATGATGAAAGCTATAACCGTCAATATGAACACCATCTGGATTACTCGTTAGCCAGGTCTCCGAAATACCTATAATAGGAAACCTATTGTCTAAGGTCGTAAGAAAGTCAGTTAATCTAGGTTTAAATGTGTATGAATAAATCAGAAAACCAGCCATAAACAATATACAGCCATAAAGTGTACCTGTTAGACCAGCTGGGGCTATTTTATCAACAGAAAAAACAGATTTCCCTACCCTTTCATATACTTCAACTAGGTAGTGAAATCACTGCCCTTTAATATACCTGAAACGCGAAAAAGGTACCCCTTTCGGGCGAAGCCTCCTCGTATAGGTCTTATAGGGAGTAACCCCTCCCTACCCCCCCGATGATCTAAGCGCCTGCCTGCGCCTTTTACAATAGTGGCCGTTTGAGGTAGCAGGAATCTGATTTACATTTTGGTCTTTATTCTTCTTTGACTTCTGCGAAGAATCTTAATCTTAAGGCTTGTTACTCTTCTTCTCTACTCAATCCTTACTCTCCTAACTGGTACACGTATAGTAGCGGTTTTTACAGCCAAAGCTGGACATGTTTTGGGTTAACTCGTGACTGTGGTGGGAATAAAATAAGGCGTGCATGTGTTATGTTTTGGTATCAGTGAACCTATGTGGTTGCGATCGGCAAGAAGCTACAAACCAATGAAAAACCTAAAACGCTGGTTAACAAACCCAAACAGGAACTTCAACGAGACTAATGAACCAAGGTCAGGTCTAACATAAAAAACACGACCACCTATGAAAAACTAACATCCGACAATAACAAGCAAAGAATATTCCTAAAAGGACATAAAGTAAATTCGCGAGCTAAGCATAAATTCAAGTACAAATGAAAACAAAAGATCAAAACAGGAAAATCCCTATGTGGACAAAATCCAGACTAAACTGATGAAACAAATCTTAAAATAACTTTCAAATACCTCACAACAATAAGGTGAGACTGTAAATGTATAAGCATTTATTTTTAGATCCACTTGTACACCGTACTTTCAATGTTCCTTTGGTTATTTTCAAAATTAGGAGTAGACAGATAAGTATGACCCTTGTATTCAAATGACGTCATATCAATGGCTCCAAAGTTTGAAAGCTCTTGATATTTTGTGAACTGGCCTAGGGTGGAGAACCGATACAACACTGTCTTTGTTCTGTATCGATAAGCCACACCCAGAAACGTTTGACAGCAGACGACAAAGGGATGCAGGGCCCTGGCCCCAGAAGTAAGGATAGTCTTAAAGTGGACAAACTGACTTCCATTCCACTTGTTAATGTACGACTCTGACTGAGAGGCAGTGGCGAGAAACACGTCATTATTAATGTAAAGGACTTCATATCCATTGTTCTATGCTTTTTAAGGTTTTGCAGTTTGACGAAGTGCATCCCTGCCCTCTTATAAACTACTGACTATGCCCGCCCGATTTCGATTGCAAAGACAATGTGTAGCTTTCATTTTTAAGAGCGGCTCCGCGTAAATATCAACTAGACGTGGAAATAGTAAAAAAATGACCTGGCCTCAAACTCAGCCAGAATAAAGCTCTATGGGCCTTAGTTACAAAATCGTTGGTTTAAGTACGATCGAGTGAATAATATTTTTTTAACGAATTTTTTTTCTTTCCGAGGCCTAAAATGGGCAAAAATCATGCGAAGTTAGAGTCGTATTCAGTAACTCGTAAATTTTAAAATAAAGTTGGCTACTAAAATATAACGACACTTCGTATTTTTACTATCTTTCCTCTATAATTTTAACTGATTAGTTCGCGATTTGGTCAACAAGAGATTTTTAAAGAAATTTTCAAAGTTCTTGACTCAAAATCGTTTTATCAACCGTCAAAATTTAGCACTTTTTCACGAGCTAAAAAAGCGGATTGGTACATGGCTTTGAACACCAAGGCTCGCTTAGTCTGAAAGAGCATTCTTTTTTCTTCAAATTAGCGAAATAAAAGTTTTGGGTAAATGAAATCACGAGCGCTGACAATGCCAAGCAAATGTAAATATTACACTAAAAACGGGCGAAAAAACGTGACCTCTGACCGAAGCACAACCAAATGCGAATTACGGTAGGCGCAAACCTTTAATTATTCGGTAACTTCTTGAGACAATATTGGTCCGAAATGTGTATAGATTTTTTAAATAAAGCTGAGTTAAAGTATTAAGAGTCAAAAAGTCCACAAAGCGGTAAAAAATACAACAAAAGTCACGAGTAATCTGTTCCGTTTTCTGAATTTTACGCAGCGATTTATGCGATTTAACGAGTTAACAATTTTTAATCCAACGATACCCACCTGAGACTGTGTTAGCTTAAGAGTCCATAGAACTTCTGAGACGATTCGTCGGAAAGACCTCCAGAGAGAAATGAATGAACAATTTGAACTTATAACTGTAACAATTTCACTTGCCGCCGCGGAGATGAACGAAAACAACTGTCGAACTGCCATAGGGAAACCAGCTTTCAGTGGAGTCATGCAAAGCATGTCACGTCACGTAATTCTGCCCCGCACATTTGGGAAGAAGGGAAGAAATTCTTCCATGCTGTGCGCTAAAACATTTATGAATTCAAATAAAACAAGCCTTGGAATGTATCTTTTGCAACTAGTTAAAGAAAAGAATAACTTTTCCCCCTGTTTTTGCTTGAGGGGCGCTGTGAAAAATCTTTTATTTTATCTGCTGTTTATAATGAGTGTGTTTCAAGTTCAGAACGTGCAACTATAGCTAGCAATTGGCGTGTTCGAATTTATACCGAATGCTGTAGAAAGGATATCAAAGGGCACCAAAGCAGTGGCGGATCCAGGGGGAGGGTCCAGGGGTCCGGAACCCCCATCAAACCCGATACTTGTTTGAGACTAAAATCCTTACAACGATAGGATTGCATGTCACTGTTTAACTGGCTGAATTTTTTAATGAAACGCGTGTTGTAATTTTCTACTAAACTAAATTCCCGGAATATTAAAAAATGTGATTGTAATTGGGTACCCTCCAATGATCTGTTCGCCTCTGCTAGCAGTATTTCCCGCGCCAATGGCGACTGGCTTTCACAGATTGAGAAACACGTAGTCGTCTCCGCCTTATCAGTGACTAGTGGAAGGGGGTGTGGGGGAAAAGTAATTTGCCTCAAAAAAGTTCAATATTCCTTTCTGAACCAAGATTTGGGGATGCTTATCAAGTCCAAGATTATATCGGCGGAGGAGGCACCTTTGCCCTCAAGGGAGGGCAAAGATGAAACAGTCCAAAGCTAGTTTTATTTCATAAATGTGTTAGGGCACAGAATTACGTGACGTGACATGCTTTGCATGACTCCACTGAAAGCTGGTTTGCCTGTGGCAGTTCGACCGTTGTTTTCGTTCATTGCCGTGGCAAGTGAAATTGTTACAGTTGTAAGTTCAAATTCTTCATTCATTTCCTTCTGGAGGTCTTTCCGACAAATCGTCTCAGAAGTTCTATGGACTCTTAAACTAACACAGTCTCAGGCGGGTATCGTTGGATTAAAAATTGTTAATTCGTTAAATCGCATAAATCGCTGCGTAAAATTCAGAAAACGGAACAGATTACTCGTGACTTTTGTTGTATTTTTTACCGCTTTGTGGACTTTTTGACACTTAATACTTTAACTCAGCTTTATTTAAAAAATCTATACACATTTCGGACCAATATCGTCTCAAGAAGTTACCGAATAATTAAAGGTTTGGGCGCCTACCATAATTCGCATTTGGTTGTGCTGCGGTCAGAGGTCACGTTTTTTCGCCCGTTTTTAGTGTAATATTTACATTTGCTTGGCTTTGTCAGCGCTCGTGATTTCATTTACCCAAAACTTTTATTTCGCTAATTTGAAGAAAAAAGAATGCTCTTTCAGACTAAACAAGCCTTGGTGTTCAAAGCCATGTACCAATCCGCTTTTTTAGCTAGTGAAAAAGTGCTAAATTTTGACGGTTGATTAAGCGATTTTCAGTCAAGAACTTTGAAAATTTCTTTAAAAATCTCTTGTTGACCAAATCGCGAACTAATCAGTTAAAATTATAGAGGAAAGATAGTAAAAGTACTAAGTGTCATTATATTTTAGTTGCCAACTTTATTTTAAAATTTACGAGTTACTGAATACGACTCTAATTTCGCATGATTTTTGCTCCTTTTCGGCCTCGGGAAGAAAAAAATTCGTTAAAAAAAAAAATTATTCACTCGATCGTACTTAAACCAACGATTTTGTAACTAAGGCCCATAGGGCTTTATTCTGGCTGAGTGTGAGGCCAGGTCATTTTTTGACTATTTCCACGTCTGGTTGATATTTACGCGGAGTCGCTCTTAAACTCCACAGTGCTGGAATTGTCTTTATTTAGCCGTAAGAAACAAAGGTCAAAGAAAATTAAAACACTATACAACTGCATCTGAGATCAAATCCTATCAGGAACACCTACAGAAGAATAAACTACCGGAAATGGTTACTCAGTATGCATGTAACAAACCAGCTTCATGACCTTTTAATGTTAAGCCTGGTGTTGCAAAAAACGATTTACTCAGTCAAAGTTTAGAATGATACATGCACTGTGTACTGCTAGTAACCTTCGCGCGAGAGCCGAGAAAATAAAAAAAACCCTCTGTTCAAGCAAACTCACAAGGTCACGTTTCACATTATCACGAGCTTAGGAGTCGTGTTTAGCCTGTCAACGCCTATTTCTAAACTGTCTCGCGCGAAAATAATCGGAAGTTTCAAATTGCAGGTTTCTCTTTGACTGGCTGATTTTATTGCGATCGGCTAAGGTGACAAAAGTGGGCGGCATTCGAAAAATCATGGTTCTATGGCAGGCGCTATTTCTCGCGGCTTCGCCGCTCGTGACGGCTCTGCCGTCAAATCTCACTCGACTATATTACAACCGCTCCGCCGCCAAATCTCACCCGACTACTACACAATACCACCAGCTACGCAGGCTACGATGGCGATTGACAGCGACGGCTACAAAAACGTCACTTAAACTGAGTAAATACACGCTGCATCGAACTTTTTCGGGCTTCTTTTATCTCTTTCATTACGTCAAATGTTGGCAAATTCTTCTGGAGTTCAATTCTTAAGCACTGAATCGTAGTTCAGGAAAAGAAAAAGAGTCTTGTGAAATTAGGCATTTTTACGTCGTGTCGTGGAGTGAAGGCAAATAAATGTACAAAAAGGGTGATGCAGGTGCATCATCTAAACCTATTCCTTTTTTGCAGTTCTCGTTGCCGTCGTCGTCGTCGTTGCTTAAGCTCCCTAATTTCTCAAACTCCACCAATCTCGTTTCCAGGGCTTTTCCTTCTATTTTCTAAGGGAAAATTCCTGGGAACGAGGTTGAATTTTCACGGCTGGGAAATGCCACTAAATGGGTGAAACAAGAAAATTACGGCTCGGAACACTAAGGAGAGGTACGAATAACGCGGTCAATACAAATTTAAAAGAAGGAACGGATGTACTAACTGAGATAGCAATTGTGGCTTTTGAAATCACTTGTGCTGCCTAACACTTTTTCAAAAGTTATTTTTTGTCGTTTTTAACTTTCGATATGATGCTTGAGAGACACGTTTGTTTGACACAAAGTTGTGAACTAATTTCTTCCCGAACGTTTAGTTTCATAGGGAATAACGGCGCGTAATTGGCAATATTAATGAAGTGAAGAAGAACATTATTTTTATTATTAGTGTTATTATTTATTTATTTATTTATTTCGCCACTCATATATATATTTCTCACATTAGTTAAAGATTACAACACACATATGCGACTGTAAGATCATCGCAGTTATGTATAGCTAATTGAAAACCCCTCCCCTCTGGACGCGGGGCAGATAGTGGAATGATCACAGGCGCCCCAAGCTCAGTATGAGAGTTTTATCACGTGTGGTCTCTTATTGCGTAATCCTTAAAAGGGCCGTGAACAACAAAGGATTTGTATGGGGATTCAGGTATTAGATTCAAGAAGATAAATACTCGCTAGCATCATGTTCAAGAAACTAGAAAAAAAGTCCTCACAGCAAGCAAGAACAAACCGTTAAGTGTATTTTTAATTATTGAAAATTCCTGCGAGTATTGAGGATTACTCAATATGATGAACCCTCATACTGATCTTGGGCTGCCTGTGGGATGATAGGGGCATATACACAAGCACTTTTTATGAGAGATTTGTCCTGTGGGGGTGGTAGAGTAAATTCCTTCCGTATGTCCCTACCTCGGAGAATGACGGATTGGTTGAATAAAAAGTACCGTTTTCGTACGTATTCCAGCCATCCATCTTTCGGATAATTGGTAAATATTCTCCTTCCGATGGCTGGTATAACAAAGGATAATATTAATGCCGGCGGCTTAAAGATTGTTAGAAAAATAAACGCTTTCTCAAATGTGAAATTTTGAGGAGGAAGAGTGGCGAATCAGCGAGAAAAAAAACTGTCTGCCCGGATTATTGGCCTTTTTTTCTGGCTGACAACCCGCTGAAAGCTTTTGACTAAAAGTAAAAGCTGCAAAAGGGGGCCTCGACAAGCGACACGATATACTGGTTTTAGAGATCATCATATAATCTCTCGTTCCGGGTTTCTCGTCCCTTCCAGTTCAAACCTTCCCCCCTCTGATCCCAATTCTACCCAGGCACAAGGACAAGGAATGCCTTTCGCGTCAAGATGGCTCCCCTGGCAAATTTAGTGGTCAAATGCCCGGGGTAGGGAAACCAATTGCGTTAACTAAAGGATAAAGACTTATCCAGTGGATAGCATTATTCAGTTTTTTTGAACAAAAGGGAGAAAACTCAGTAGCGATGATGGGCCTATAGCCTTCGTGGCGAGCGATAAAAAGGGAAGGGAGAGAGAGAGAGAAAAGCACAACTTTTCCGTCCTTCCCCCTCCTCTTTCGACGCTTAAGTGCCACCCAGCCAGGCTAAGTGGCTTAATTCTTTCGCCTCATATGCGGATCATCATCATTGCACAGATTCTTTCTAGATAACCTGCGATCAGGGTTTTTTTTTCCAAACAAAAAGGGAAGAAGGACACCTGATCGCAGGTTACTTTCTAAACGACTTCCTGTGTTCAGACTTCCTGAAGGATGGAGGCCCACACACGATTCCTAATCATCGATTGACGTAACATTCCACAATTTTATACAGAGTGAGATGCTACAATAATTCAGTCTTCATTAACATAATTGTGCTCTGTGATTCAAGAACCACGAAAATGGCGAATCAGAGACTATAATTAGAAACTGATGTTATGAAAGTTCGAACTTCCGCTGTATTATTTTACTATAATTACTTGTGTAAGATTTGTTACGCCAAAGATAAAAAAAAATAATAATATAGTTATATCAGGGGCACCCAAAGACAATTTTTGGAAAATATCTGTTTGGGAGACGATTTGAGTCTAGAATTTTCGGAACATTTGTTGTAAAATTTCTTGCTTGCCTGCCTCTCTTAGAACTTCCTAGGATTTTCGAACATCTAAAAAATGGTATAATTGCCCATTTTTGAAGGATTTCTACCCTAGAAAGGTTACCTACAATTTTCGGGAGCCCTTTTTCTGGGTGAAATTTTCGAAAAGGTAAGTTTTGATCCCTATAATTTTCGGATCACTACTCCGAGGCTTGAGCTAGGAAATCCGAACAGGTGAAACATTTTTAGGGGATAAATATATCTACCGTTTAAAACTAAAATACGTTCAACAATACTATGTTTAAGTGGTTTTGAACTATATTCTAGTTGGGTGCCCCTGGTTATATTACATTTACACTACCTGCTTAATCCACAGCAAAACAGACATCCGCTAAAGGAAGTTATAGATGACGTAAATATCCCTAGACCAATCAAAGTTCAACTTTTAAAAACTGGATAAAAAGCATATATGATCATCTGAAGGGAGCTGTAAAGTATTTTGTGGCTTGCGGAGTCAAGTGGTTCATTACTAGGCGCCATGTCTACTGATATGGTGCAGTTCGATATGCAAGAGCTCGTACCAGATGCTAACGATTCGGAAACCAAAAAGCATGGTGTTAAGAATCTTTTGAACAGTAGATTCACTTTCCGATTGTGGCAAATTCTCGTTTTTCTGTCCCTAATGACAATCATTATTACCGTGACTGGTATTATGGCCGCAAAGTTTGCTCCAGCGAGCCCATGCTACAAAATCTCTGGCAAAGAAACCAGTGGTGTATTCGCCGCAACCAAAGAGGATAGAGGTAACTTAACTTTCCTCCCACTTCGACACTTAGCATTTAGTGCTTCAATGCTGCACTCTTCTAGATTACTGAATTTACGTAATCGTGCAAACAATCACATTCCTAAAACTACGAGAGAATTAAATTAATTCATCCAGAGGTCAATGAAACACCTTAGCAAGATATACAACTTTAAAAGAAAACCTCCTAAGTTCAGGATTTACTAACAAAACGTCGTCGAATTTCGAATTTCGAATTTCCATCCCAATTTCCATCCCAAGAAAGACCTCAAACTTCGCTACGTACGTGCCCCCAACCCTGTCACCCACCGACTTTGCTCATTTGCATTTTGTTTAATCACCAGTTGAATGACCGACCTTTAGGTAGAAGTCAGTTTATTCGCGTGTCTCGTGTCTACCAAACGAAAGTTTCGTTACATAAGCCCCAGGGGGTACTCCTTGGAATTCTTGGTGGGGATGTGCCGATCGGTTCTCCAAATCCTGACCCGATTTCAGACCAAAATTTTCCGCATCCGTTTTCAGACTTGGCCTTTAGGCAGAAATTATGTTATCATTACTTAAATTAGAGCGCAAACAAAAAATTCTTCAAATCCATTTCGAATTCGAGTATTTCTCGTTCTTTCTTACTCATTTGGAATTAAAACGATAAATACGTTCATGCACTCGCGTAGTTCCCTCGAAAACCATACCCGATTCTAGACCAAAATTGGCAAAGTGTATACTCATTTTCAGACCAAAACGGCGCAAAAACCCAAACCGATGGGTTAGCAAATACCTATACCGCTTATATAAGGGAGTACCCCCCCACCTCCCCGGGCAGACGCGTAGTGGGTGCATATTTCGGAGTCCGACCTCGTTTTCCTTCTTTTGTACTACCTTTTAATTGCTGTTGTCATTCCGGACGTGTTCGACAGGTCTCTTCAAATTAGACTAGACTGAAACGAGACTTCACATCATTTTTCCCTGCAGTTTTACTAAGTCTATGTGATCAGGAGCTGTAGCCAAGATGTTTTTATGGGGGAGCGTATGAGCAGCGAAGATAAGACTATCAAATGTTACGATGCGATCTGGGGGCATGGTCCCCAAGAAAATTTGTTAGAAATTGGAGTGTCTATTATAAGCTGCGTGCCATGCATACGTTTTGATTGCTATTGCACCTTACATCAGACATTTTAAGTCAATACAGATGTTGCTGGTAAAAAGGTAGGATCTTACACGAGAGGACACAGAGGAATTTTACTGGAAGTACAATCTCACGCAGCGTTGTAAGCAGAATTGTAAGCTTTGTCGGAGGTTAATGCGACTAATCCCATTTAATATGTTGCGCTCCTCGAAAATTCTAGATTTTCTTTTCGTGTATTAGATTTCGTACCAGAATAAATTAGATGGCGCGCAAAAGGCTTGTAAAAGAATGACAAGGTTCGTCCCACGTTGATTCCACCTTCAGGACTGCGCCGGCGTGGTAGATGGAATACATTGCCGAGGGGAGGATCTGGCAGTTTTTCCTCTTCGTAGGTTTTCCCCCACGACATTTGTTTATATTGGTATTGAGAATGCAGTGCAGATCGGTGGATTTTACTACATGCGGCTTCGTGCATCTCGCTATTTTTGAAAGAAGAGTGCCGGATTTCATGACTTTGTTCACCTTTACAAGTGTTGGCGAATTCAAGGTAAAAGAACCGACTACTGTAAAATAAGAATTGAAGTTTTTAATTTGTTTCTCCGCGAAAAATTGTGCATAAAACTCGAGAAAACCATGAGTATTACCTAATGCTAGCGATGACTTGCTTCTGGTGATCAACTTCTTTCGCAAAGTAAGTATAATTTATCCGGGCCATTTGAGGACGATTTCTCGTTACAGGCTTTATTTAGTTGGCTTAGATGATTCCGGCTACGTGCGAGGAGCTAGATGACAATGTTTGTGTGCTATAATCTCTTGCACCTTCTTTTTTAATGCCAAACTCGTTTAACCCTAGCTAGAATAAATCTCTTCTATTATGGAGGAACTATAGACATCGATCTTTTGGTGCCCAATATGGACAGGTGTAAAATGCTTACGGAAATCAAAGCTTAATTTCTGAAGAGCGCGCAAGGCAAACGCGAGCTTTAAGTAGAGCTTACAAACCCAGTGATTCTTAGGTAGAGCTAACAAACATAGGCTGCACTTTAGGTGACACACCCATGGGTGCAGTGTAATCCAGCGATTCTCTGTAGGTGGCGCTAACATAAATAGACTGCACTTTAGGTGGTGCACCTACGCGCCAGACACACCACCATTTGATACCAGCAATGTTAACCGTCTCTGATCGGATTCAAATCCCTTCGAAAACGACTCATAAACACCGGAACACTCCAGGTAAATACATTTTATGATTTAGTTATCTAATGCAGCGTAAATACTTCTAATTATTCTATTAGCTAATTCAGCGTTCAGGTTCCCTGTGAGAGCTCCATATAATTCCTTACGGTAAATGTATTGAGCTTTCCGGGATACTTACAGTTTACATTACAAGCCCTGTGTTTCTTCTCATGTAACACTTTTCACTAGGTTACATCACCCCAGGTGTATGCTTTCACACTTACAATAATTCTTAATGGTGCAGTGGAAACCAGTTGATTTGACAACATTTCTTTTTTAACTCAACGATCATGATTGATCTTCTTATTAACCGTGTAGCGTAAGCCCACTTTAAATTCACTGTGTGATGACAAACTTCTGAGTAAGGCGACTCCGGCGCGTCACCTATGGTATGTAAATTACATTACACCCTTCCCCGGTAACTTGAGTTTGGGCCGCCTCTGATTATTCTAACGTTAAATTAACAACTAGTAATAGCAAATCGTCACTGTTTGTCAGATCGATTGCTTTAGGCGCTTGCCACCTGATTTCAGTGAGCGTTCGAATTCACATGACTTCAGTCCTATTAACGAGATAAGTTTTCAAAAAAGGCAACGGTATAGCCTGCGTTGCAGCCGGCCCACGCACTCGTCAGTCTAAACCATTTGTATAGTCCGTACAGAAGGTTTAGAGCGTCTGCGACGCAGGCAAAAAGCAACGGTTAATCCCAAAAATTGCTGGTCGCTGGTTGTAATAACCAGGTGGCCATATCGACGAGGGTGTAAACTACAAAGAAATGCATGCATGGAATTTTGTTCGGGCCAGAAAAATGCAGTCGTGATTTTAATCGGAGGTGCCCTCGTGTTAAAGGGGCTACATGACGAGGACTATTTCAGGTCAATTTTGTTCTGATTGCATTTTCACCCACACACTCCAAAATGCTCCTGTTAGAGTTATGAAGAAAATATCAGACAAATCATCAGGGAGCAATAACATGACAATAATTTTTTGGTGATTTTTGTAGGCCTTGAGCATTATTACTTGAAAAAGTTTGCGTGACGTTTTTAATCGACCGCGGTTTCAATCGATGTCCCTCTACTTTCCATCCCTGGCAACAGACGACAGAAAGCAGTTTCAGTGCCTAAACATATAAGTGTTAAGTAACAAAACTGGACCATTATTTCTGGAGAAGTGTTCTGCTTTTCTCTCAATTTTGTTCAACATGAAAATAAAAGTAATAGCCCAGATACTCTACCACCAAGGCACAGGAGACTATTATCAGGAGACTTTATTTAATTATCCATTAAACTAGGTCTATAAGGATTGAAGTATACTACTTTCGAGTTTCTTTTACTGTCTGTACCTATCCCCCCCCCCCGTACTTGTTCATAACAAGACCTAACCCTCCAACTGACTGAACGGTCGTACGCACCCATCGTACCACCGTTCCCACATACCTTGTTCGAAATCCAAAAGCCGCTAGTGTGGGTGAAAACCCAGAGACACAGTGTTCAAAAATTTCTACCCAGACAATTCACGTTCCCACTTTATTCATACAATGGGGAAAGAGAAGCTAACAGAAAACGACCTAATGTTATATAATGTTTTCTCCACATGTTATGTAGATATCGACGAATGCAGCAACGGCGGCCATAATTGCCACCAAAATGCAACTTGTATAAATACCCCTGGACACTTTAATTGCAGCTGTCATCCACGATTCACGGGAGATGGCCACCAGTGTTATGGTATGATTCTCTGGCGAGAAGGGCACTTACAGTTGAAAGCAAGGCAGCCGCGAAATTTACGCAGTGGCACAATAACCTATTTCAACTTTTTTAATTATTTAATATAATGATTGAATGGAATACCGAGTATTTTATTCTTTCTCCTATCACGAACGGACGAATGTTGCGTAGCAATGGAAGCCACGCTTATCACCAGCATACAACTCATGTATATTTATGAACATTTAAGCCAGATTTCTCCAAAAATAGGCGTCAGCATTATTTTCTAATTGGCCTCTTCTTTGCTGAGGAGATCAAGTTCACTTGACCTTTGACCAATCACTTTATTATTATTATTATTATTATTATTATTATTATTATTATTATTATTATTTGTTTTTTTTTTTCTTACCGTCTCATCCATGCCAGATATCGATGAGACAGAAGAATGCTGCAACGACAGCCAGTCATAATTGGATATAAAATCACGTTTTTTAAATATAGGCTTTTTTTTCTGTCTCATTCAATACGTCAGTGTCTCGTATAATGAATAGTAGCCATGCTTTCCACCGGCATGAAACCTGTGTAAATATTGTCTGACACTGTTCTCGTTTGTCAGCTATATTTCTCCAAAAACGGCCGTCCACCTCATTTCGTAATTTGTTTCTTCCTTATTGAGGAAACTTAGTTTACCTGCATGAACTTCCACCAATTGCTGTTTTTCACTATCTTATTCAGATATCGATGAATGCGGCAACGGCCGCCATGATTGCCACCAAAATGCAACTTGTGCAAATACCGCTGGACATTTCAACCGCAGATGTCTGCCAGGATTCACAGGAAATGGCCGCCAGTGTCATGGTATAACCTTGCCCGAGTTTCCTTAAAGTTCCATTTATTCAAATATTAATATCTTGAAATCCTTTATGTAATTGTTTTTTACTCTTCTTTATAGAAATCGATGAATGCAACAACGTTAGCCGTGATTGCCACAAAAATGCAACTTACATAAAAAGGTTTCCTTGAAGTTCCATTGATTTAAATATCAACGGTTTTTTTATTGTTTTTTCACCAATTTTTATTTAGATATCGATGAATGCAACAAGAGCAGCCATGATTGCCATCACTTCAGTTGCACCTGTCAACCAGGGTTAACTGGAAATGGACGTCAGTGTCATGGTATAGCATTAGCTGTGATCAGCAGAACTTTAGGGGCTGTTCACTAGATTGTATGAAGTATGAAGGGATGGGCTAGAGGAAATTTTATTAATGCCGAGAAAAATTTCCTCTAATTACCACCCACCATGATCTCCACCCTGAAAACTGAATACTTTACAATGCGCGATTTGCACACTGCGCACCCATCGGTATTTGAGCCACTTTGGGGAAACTAGAAAACCGGTAGACTGGTAATAATATATGAATTTTAGTCTAATTATTGGTATCTTTTTTTCTTATCAATATTACAGAGTGGATCGAATTTTGCAAATTTGGTTATTGGAAGGGTAAAATTTGAGTAGCTTTTTCTAAAAAGAAAAAGCGGGGCAACTGGGGATAAGATTCGCGACGTGACCGAAAACATATTCAGAGCGCTATGTACGTTTTGTAAAGAAAGCTAGGAAAGATTAATGCGAAAGATGTTGGCCAACTTTTCCGGAAGGGGTTGGTCGACGAAAAGCGTTGATTACTTTGGAACAAGTGAATACTTCAGTGGTCGAAAAAAAGACGATTTATGAGCAAAACTTCGATGGTGAGGCTAACTGGTCGCGTGTTGTAAACTTTTATTAAATCCAAATAAGTTTTGTGATGAGCATGCGGCTTATTTTCGGCGATGATTGAAATGACACGCCACGTTCATTACGGCTCTTTGGCAATGATGTAATTTCTCTCGACTTCGGGTCCTTAATGATTTTTGTGCATTTATACACGTGTACTCAATCAATTCAGAAACAAATCGTCGAATACGATATAAAAAGCCGTAAATATACTGAAGAATACTCGGTCGTCGATGAAGTAGGACCTGAAATACTTTTAGCGAGAAAATCCTTTTTCATGTAGACTTAATCACCTCCTCATATATCGTCCGGTGGCCGGACCAAGGACGTAGTACGCAATATTTACTTTTGAATATTATCTATAACTGTGGTTTTAAAATTCAACCAGTGGACCGAATTTTTTTTTTTTTTTGGCAATTCAAAAGAACATTTCTTGTACACCATATAGACCAAAAATTAGCTCACTTAACGCTCTTTATCGCGTATGCGTGAGTTCAAAATATATCCAAGAAATTTAAGGCGTCATAAAGAAGACAAAACTTAAAAAAAAAAAATTTACCTACGTTCGCGTTAACTTGATTTCAGTCCAGCCTTTCCTAGCTCAGGAAAACCTCGAATAGAGCTTAAGAAAGAAAACAGATCAATAAACACTCGGAAAGTTTTGTTTGTATTATAACCTTATTTTCTTTCCAAAAATTTCATCGCAAATTAAAACCGGCCAGACCAAGGACGACATACTGTACGCTAACGTCACAACCAAAATATCTCGGATAAACAGTTTGCCAAATTATCTTGGCTATCCGCTCGCGCGCACTTTCGCGATTTCAAGTTCTTTATGCAGTAGAACAGTTTAGTTCACTATTTTCAAAGGTAATTTGCGCTTATGCAATCGAATTAATTTTTCGTAAATTACGGTAATTCATGAACAAATTGAACAGCTAGCGCGCGCGTATAGGTAAAACTTTTGCTCGTTGGCACTTAGCGATAACGATAACTTGTCAAATCTATAAGCAAGCTCTGCCGGGATCGGGCGAGAATCTATCCAGACGTACGCCATTCCTGTATTAATTCTGTTGCACAATGTTAACGCTTTATTGATATTTTATTTTTCCCTTCAAGATTTTTCCAGTAATTCCTTTAAAAAATACCAAGATCTACCAGCCAGTGGAGCTGTTGATGTTGAGCAGTTCACTATCAATGGAAACCACTTTCTTGCCTTCGCCAACTCTAGAAATGATACCGATGGATTCAACACAGAATCTTTCATCTACAAGATGAACAACTTTACTGAAAAATTCTCTCTCTACCAAACCATCAATACTATGGGAGCAGCAGATATGAAATATTTTACATTAACCATTATCTTGCCGTTGCCAATAGCTGGAATGGATTCAAATACCGACTGAACTCAACTATTTATCAGTGGAACGGACAAGAGTTTTAGAAACAAAAAATAGCGCAACACTCTCAGTTTTTAAGCGCGCAGTAAAGCGCGAAATATATAATAGTTCTTAGTAAATTTTTTAGGTTTAGCATTTTTAGAAGAGGTTAATTTATTTATTTGAATTAGTTTTTTTTTTTTTTTTTTTTTTATCATGATATTATTGTAATTTTTATAAGTCGTTTTGATTCGATTTCCAATTATTGTAAATTAAATCGGAAGAGCCACTGGCTGGAGATTTAATAAATTTACTACTACTACTACTACTGTTGTATTTCAAAACGTTGCAACGAGAGGAGCAAGGATATTAATATTTTTAAAAATAGGGATTGAACCGTTTCTATCAGTAGTAAATGTGTACCATGAAAATAATCAGTTTTATCATGTAGACTCAGTCATCTATAAGAGGAGAAACAACTCGTTCGATGAGTTTCAGAAGTTACTAAAAAACGGGCACTATGGAGCTTCCGCGGCATTTGTAATTAGGAATGAAACGTTTATTGCTGTTGCCGCGCAAAGTCATTTCTATGTGTTCAAGTGGTCAGGAGAAAAGTTCCTCGAAGTACAATTTAAAAAAAACGTATGGAGCACGAGATGTGAAGTCGTTTAAAATGAATGGTCAGAAATTCCTTGCAATTGCAAACTTTGATGATGGATCGAAAACCAACATTTTTAAGTGGAATGGAAATGACTTTGTCTCATTCCAGTCAGTTCGCACTTATGGGGCCATTGCCTGGCATCCATTTGTGATGTGCGGTCAAACATTCCTGGGTGTAGCCAATAATAATGGAAAGTCAGTTGTGTATCAGGCCACTGGATCACGGTTAGTCGAGTATCAAGAATTTTCAACTCAGGGGGCTCATGGTATGACGTCATTTGTGCACCGTGGCCACACCTACCTCGTTGTTGCAAATGCTCTATCTGGCAAAGGAGAGTTCAATATTAACAGCACAGTATACAAGCTGAACTAAATATTTCCTAAGAAACATTTACAGAGCAAGAATAAACCGTGTACCATGGGTATGTAAACATCAGGGCCTGGTTCCTCGAAAGATGGTTAAGGTTAACCTAGGATTAAGCCAATTTTTAAACAAGGTTTTCTTGTCTAAGAACATGTAACTCGAGCTTACAAAATGCACTTTTCAGCTTCAACTCCGAGATGCAATAATGACAATACAAAATGTTACTCAAAGTAAACAATACCAAGGAATCAAAAAATATAAAAACGGAACA
This sequence comes from Porites lobata, assembly GCA_942486035.1. Lineage (NCBI taxonomy): Eukaryota > Metazoa > Cnidaria > Anthozoa > Scleractinia > Poritidae > Porites > Porites lobata. The sequence continues at coordinate 30,099 of CALNXK010000365.1, forward strand.
AAAATTTAATTCCCGATTAACACTAATCGGCCTTGCAGGAACCGGGCCCATGGACCTTTCCCTCGAAAGATGGTTAAGTTTAACCCAGGATTGAGCTAAATTTTAATCAAGGTATTCTTGTCTAATAACATCAGTAGAACTCGAGCTTTCAAAATACTGTTGAGCTTTCACTCCAAGAAACGGTAATGATCATAACACATGCAAAATGTTACTCTATGCAATGCATAGGAAGGTTAATACAAAACAAGGAACAAAATTTTAAGCCTGGATTAACGTTAATCGGCTTTATAGGAACCGGGCCCAGGTCTGTAGCTATTAATCACCAAATAAGAAATTCCAAGGCATAAACTATGCGTGGCCGTTTTGCCGGGCTGAAAAAAGGTGGTCGTAAATAATGAGGTGCCCGTATTATTGAGGTGGCCGTAAGCCGAGTTCCACTGTACTTATTTTGGAAGTGATTCCCGGGTTAAGCTGGTTTGGGACACTGAAACCTGTTCAGGCACGTGATATCCCTAGTTTTGTAACTCGAGTCACCAAACGAAATCCATCTCTATCCCATCTTGTCAGACTAAATTACTGAGTGAGAAACTCAGTAGCAAAGGGGAGGGAGAGAAAGGGAGAATAGCGCAAATTTGCCCTCCCTCCCCTAACCTGAATTTCATCCGATTGCTTCGAGTCGTGTTTCTCCTCTCAGCAACGTCTGAATCGACCAGCCGTCAATGCCGTCCAGTGAAGTCACCACTACCCGAAAACCGGGTCGTGATTTTGATTGGTTGATTGTCTAAACATTGGTTGATTGTCTAAGCATAATCATGTATAATTATGAGAAATTTCAGCGGGGCATTCGCTTGATATACAGCGGATCGCATCGGTGGCATGCTTGCGTGGAGCCTTAAACAGTTTCGATAATCTTTATCGTAAACAGCAAAATTGCCCTTGTCTTCGAAACTGACTTCCTAAATTGAACTGCGAATGAAGAATCATTACGGAGAGTCGGTAGGTTTTTCATTTAGAGCCGCTTTGTGGTTTCCGCAATGATTTTGTTAGTGCGAAGTTCTGAGACCAATGTCATGTTGTCATTCGACCTTCTTGCTACTTTTACGGTCAATTGTAATGATTCTGTCAGCTTTTCTTTCTTGTTTCCTTGTTTCCTTGTTTTCTTTTTCCTTTGTTAAGGACCAAATAGCTTCTTTTCAATTAAAGGAAATTGTTGTGTTTTTTAAAAGTGATGTGATCCGTGTGTGTATTTATTTCATTGCGTGATTGCGACCGAGTTTGAATTACAACCGGTTCAGAGTACTGCAGCCAGCAGTTGATATAGTTTGAACGTTAAACATGCATGAATTACGATCGAAAAGAGTAAAGCAATTCTGTCAGCTGTTCTGTATCATGTAGACATTACCAAACGATATTTCTTGGTTTGCCACTTGAAAATTGTGTTTTACTTTTTGCATGAACTAAAGCAAAGGAGTAGTGACGTCACTGGACGGCATTAACGGCCGGTCGATTCAGACGTTACTGGTGGAGTAATAACGACTCGAAGTAATCTGATGAAATTCAGGCTACTCCCTCCCCCTCCTCTTTCCACGCCTGAGTGCCACCCATGACCAGCCAGGCTAAGTGGCTTAGTTCTTTCGCCTTGTATACGGATCATCATCATATTGCACAGATTCTTTCTACAATCTTGGACAAAACTGTTGAGAAAATTGTATACTTGGACAGCATTTTTCTAAACATCGTAGCTGTACCGGTTCTTCCCTCTCCCCCTTCCCCTGAAAGCAATGTTGTTGTGTATTCAAAAGAAAGCCTGATCCCTGGGCGTTTGTGGGAAGCAACATTGAATTGGGGGAAGGGGTTTTCTTTCCGCAAATGCGTCGTTTTGGGAATAGTTTTGTTGCGTAGGAAAGTGGACATGATGGGGAAAACTTTCTCAAGTAGTTTTGTCCGGGATTGTAGATTCAAACAAAGAGGGCAGAAGGACACCTGATCGCAGGTTACTTTCTAGACGACTTCCTGTGTTCAGTCTTCCAGAAGGATGGAGCTAGGCCCGCTCACGATTCCTAATCATCGATTCACGTAACATTCTGCAATTTTGTACAGAGTGAGATGCTACAATAATTCAGTCTTGATTAACCTAGTGTGCTCTGCGAATCAAGAACCACGAAAATGGCGAATCAGAGACTACAACTAGTAATAGTTGACACTACAGCTGCCTCCGCTCTGTATATAGTATTCTTGCTCCTTGTGTAGCTATTTGAAATATACCGATTCGATACAATCCAATTCCATACAATAGGTGAGATAAATACAGGAAATAAACGCAAGGTTCCATGCACAGTTTCGGTTCCATTTACACAGCTTTGATGAATACATAATCATTCTCAATTTCAAGAATAGTTTAT
>CALNXK010000365.1:37500-92500 GCA_942486035.1 Porites lobata
GGTGTTCTAAACTCCTAAGTGCGATTTTTAAAGCAACAGAAACACTAGGTGGCACGCCCGTGATTCTGTGAGTTTAGATACCCCGGCATTATGAAATCACTTGTGCATGAAGTGGAAATTTAAAGTTTAATATGTTTAAGCTTGAGCAAGCGAGTTTTATTGTAATGCCATGGTGTTCTAAACTCCTAAGTGCGATTTTTATCATGCGACAGAAACACTAGGTGGCACGCCCGTGATTCTGTGAGTTAGACACCACGGTATTATGAAATCACTTGCGTACCAAGTGGAAATTTAAAGTTAATAAGATTTAGTTTGAGTAAGCGAGTTTTATTGTAATGCCATGGTGTTCTAAACTCCTAAGTGCGATTTTTAAAGCAACAGAAACACTAGGTGGCACGCCCGTGATTCTGTCAGTTTAGATACCACGGCATTATGAAATCACTTGCGTACCAAGTGGAAATTTAAAGGTTCATATGTTTTAGCTTGAGTAAGCGAGTTTTATTGTAATGCCATGGTGTTCTAAACTCCTAAGTGCGATTTTTAAAGCAACAGAAACACTAGGTGGCACGCCCGTGATTCTGTGAGTTTAGATACCCCGGCATTATGAAATCACTTGCGTACCAAGTGGAAATTTAAAGGTTCATATGTTTAAGCTTGAGTAAGCGAGTTTTATTGTAATGCCATGGTGTTCTAAACTCCTAAGTGCGATTTTTAAAGCAACAGAAACACTAGGTGGCACGCCCGTGATTCTGTGAGTTTAGATACCCCGGCATTATGAAATCACTTGTGCATGAAGTGGAAATTTAAAGTTTAATATGTTTAAGCTTGAGTAAGCGAGTTTTATTGTAATGCCATGGTGTTCTAAACTCCTAAGTGCGATTTTTAAAGCAACAGAAACACTAGGTGGCACGCCCGTGATTCTGTGAGTTTAGATACCCCGGCATTATGAAATCACTTGTGCATGAAGTGGAAATTTAAAGTTTAATACGATTTAGCTTGAGTAAGCGAGTTTTATCGTAATTCCATGGTGTTCCAAACTCCTAAGTGCGATTTTTAAAGCAACGAAAACACTAGGTGGCACGCCCCTGATTCTGTGAGTTTAGACACCTCGGCATTATGAAATCACCTGCGTACCAAGTGGAAATTTAAAGGTTAATAAGTTCTAGCTTGAGTAAGCGAGTTTTATTGTAATGCCATGGTGTTCTAAACTCCTAAGTGCGATTTTTAAAGCAACAGAAACACTAGGTGGCACGCCCGTGATTCTGTGAGTTTAGATACCCCGGCATTATGAAATCACTTGTGCATGAAGTGGAAATTTAAAGTTTAATATGTTTAAGCTTGAGTAAGCGAGTTTTATTGTAATGCCATGGTGTTCTAAACTCCTAAGTGCGATTTTTATCATGCGACAGAAACACTAGGTGGCACGCCCGTGATTCTGTGAGTTAGACACCACGGTATTATGAAAACACTTGCGTACCAAGTAGAAATTAAAGGTTAATAAGATTTAGTTTGAGTAAGCGAGTTTTATTGTAATGCCATGGTGTTCTAAACTCCTAAGTGCGATTTTTAAAGCAACAGAAACACTAGGTGGCGCGCCCGTGATTCTGTGAGTTTAGACACCTCGGCATTATGAAATCACTTGCGCTCCAAGTGGAAATTTAAAGGTTAATACGATTTAGCTTGAGTAAGCGAGTTTTATCCTAATTCCATGGTGTTCCAAACTCCTAAGTGCGATTTTTAAAGCAACAGAAACACTAGGTGGCACGCCCGTGATTCTGTGAGTTTAGACACCACGGCATTATGAAATAACTTGCGCTCCAATCGGAAATTTAAAGGTTAATACGATTTAGCTTGAGTAAGCGAGTTTTATTGTAATGCCATGGTGTTCTAAACTCCTAAGTGCGATTTTTAAAGCAACAGAAACACTAGGTGGCGCGCCCGTGATTCTGTGAGTTTAGACACCTCGGCATTATGAAATCACTTGCGCTCCAAGTGGAAATTTAAAGGTTAATACGATTTAGCTTGAGTAAGCGAGTTTTATCGTAATTCCATGGTGTTCCAAACTCCTAAGTGCGATTTTTAAAGCAACGGAAACACTAGGTGGCACGCCCGTGATTCTGTGAGTTTAGACACCTCGACATTATGAAATCACTTGCGTACCAAGTGGAAATTTAAAGGTTAATAAGTTTTAGCTTGAGTAAGCGAGTTTTATTGTAATGCCATGGTGTTCTAAACTCCTAAGTGCGATTTTTAAAGCAACGGAAACACTAGGTGGCACGCCCGTGATTCTGTGAGTTTAGACACCTCGCCATTATGAATGAAATCACTTGCGTACTAAGTGGAAATTTAAAGGTTAATATGTTTTAGCTTGAGGAAGCGAGTTTTATTGTAATGCCATGGTGTTCTAAACTCCTAAGTGCGATTTTTAAAGCAACAGAAACACTAGGTGGCACGCCCGTGATTCTGTGAGTTTAGATACCCCGGCATTATGAAATCACTTGTGCATGAAGTGGAAATTTAAAGTTTAATATGTTTAAGCTTGAGTAAGCGAGTTTTATTGTAATGCCATGGTGTTCTAAACTCCTAAGTGCGATTTTTAAAGCAACAGAAACACTAGGTGGCACGCCCGTGATTGTGTGAGTTTAGATACCCCGGCATTATGAAATCACTTGTGCATGAAGTGGAAATTTAAAGTTTAATATGTTTAAGCTTGAGTAAGCGAGTTTTATTTTAATGCCATGGTGTTCTAAACTCCTAAGTGCGATTTTTATCATGCGACAGAAACACTAGGTGGCACGCCCGTGATTCTGTGAGTTAGACACCACGGTATTATGAAATCACTTGCGTACCAAGTGGAAATTTAAGGTTAATAAGATTTAGTTTGAGTAAGCGAGTTTTATTGTAATGCCATGGTGTTCTAAACTCCTAAGTGCGATTTTTAAAGCAACAGAAACACTAGGTGGCGCGCCCGTGATTCTGTGAGTTTAGACACCTCGGCATTATGAAATCACTTGCGCTCCAAGTGGAAATTTAAAGGTTAATACGATTTAGCTTGAGTAAGCGAGTTTTATCCTAATTCCATGGTGTTCCAAACTCCTAAGTGCGATTTTTAAAGCAACAGAAACACTAGGTGGCACGCCCGTGATTCTGTGAGTTTAGACACCACGGCATTCTGAAATCACTTCCGCTCCAATCGGAAATTTAAAGGTAAATACGATTTAGCTTGAGTAAGCGAGTTTTATTGTAATGCCATGGTGTTCTAAACTCCTAAGTGCGATTTTTAAAGCAACAGAAACACTAGGTGGCGCGCCCGTGATTCTGTGAGTTTAGACACCTCGGCATTATGAAATCACTTGCGCTCCAAGTGGAAATTTAAAGGTTAATACGATTTAGCTTGAGTAAGCGAGTTTTATCGTAATTCCATGGTGTTCCAAACTCCTAAGTGCGAGTTTTAAAGCAACGGAAACACTAGGTGGCACGCCCGTGATTCTGTGAGTTTAGACACCTCGACATTATGAAATCACTTGCGTACCAAGTGGAAATTTAAAGGTTAATAAGTTTTAGCTTGAGTAAGAGAGTTTTATTGTAATGCCATGGTGTTCTAAACTCCTAAGTGCGATTTTTAAAGCAACGGAAACACTAGGTGGCACGCCCGTGATTCTGTGAGTTTAGACACCTCGCCATTATGAATGAAATCACTTGCGTACTAAGTGGAAATTTAAAGGTTAATATGTTTTAGCTTGAGTAAGCGAGTTTTATTGTAATGCCATGGTGTTCTAAACTCCTAAGTGCGATTTTTAAAGCAACGGAAACACTAGGTGGCACGCCCGTGATTCTGTGAGTTTAGACACCTCGGCATTATGAATGAAATCACTTGCGTACCAAGTGGAAATTTAAAGGTTAATATGTTTTAGCTTCAGTAAGCGAGTTTTATTGTAATGCCAGGGTGTTCTAAACTCCTAAGTGCGATTTTTAAAGCAACAGAAACACTAGGTGGCACGTTCGTGATTCTGTGAGTTTAGATACCACGGCATTATGAAATCACTTGTGCATGAAGTGGAAATTTAAAGTTTAATATGTTTAAGCTTGAGTAAGCGAGTTTTATTGTAATGCCATGGTGTTCTAAACTCCTAAGTGCGATTTTTATCATGCGACAGAAACACTAGGTGGCACGCCCGTGATTCTGTGAGTTAGACACCACGGTATTATGAAATCACTTCCGTACCAAGTAGAAATTAAAGGTTAATAAGATTTAGTTTGAGTAAGCGAGTTTTATTGTAATGCCATGGTGTTCTAAACTCCTAAGTGCGATTTTTAAAGCAACAGAAACACTAGGTGGCGCGCCCGTGATTCTGTGAGTTTAGACACCTCGGCATTATGAAATCACTTGCGTACCAAGTGGAAATTTAAAGGTTAATAAGGTTTAGCTTGAGTAAGCGAGTTTTATTGTAATGCCATGGTGTTCTAAACTCCTAAGTGCGATTTTTAAAGCAACGGAAACACTAGGTGGCACGCCCGTGATTCTGTGAGTTTAGACACCTCGGCATTATGAATGAAATCACTTGCGTACCAAGTGGAAATTTAAACGTTAATATGTTTTAGCTTGAGTAAGCGAGTTTTATTGTAATGCCATGGTGTTCTAAACTCCTAAGTGCGGTTTTTAAAGCAACGGAAACACTAGGTGGCACGCCCGTGATTCTGTGAGTTTAGACACCTCGGCATTATGAATGAAATCACTTGCGTACCAAGTGGAAATTTAAAGGTTAATATGTTTTAGTTTCAGTAAGCGAGTTTTATTGTAATGCCATGGTGTTCTAAACTCGTAAGTGCGATTTTTAAAGCAACAGAAAAACTAGGTGGCACGCCCGTGATTCTGTGAGTTTAGATACCCCGGCATTATGAAATCACTTGCGTACCAAGTGGAAATTTAAAGGTTCATATGTTTAAGCTTGAGTAAGCGAGTTTTATTGTAATGCCATGGTGTTCTAAACTCCTAAGTGCGATTTTTAAAGCAACGGAAACACTAGGTGGCACGCCCGTGATTCTGTGAGTTTAGACACCTCGCCATTATGAATGAAATCACTTGCGTACTAAGTGGAAATTTAAAGGTTAATATGTTTTAGCTTGAGTAAGCGAGTTTTATTGTAATGCCATGGTGTTCTAAACTCCTAAGTGCGATTTTTAAAGCAACGAAAACACTAGGTGGCACGCCCGTGATTCTGTGAGTTTAGACACCTCGGCATTATGAATGAAATCACTTGCGTACCAAGTGGAAATTTAAAGGTTAATATGTTTTAGCTTCAGGAAGCGAGTTTTATTGTAATGCCATGGTGTTCTAAACTCCTAAGTGCGATTTTTAAAGCAACAGAAACACTAGGTGGCACGTTCGTGATTCTGTGAGTTTAGATACCACGGCATTATGAAATCACTTGCGTACCAAGTGGAAATTTAAAGGTTCATATGTTTTAGCTTGAGTAAGCGAGTTTTATTGTAATGCCATGGTGTTCTAAACTCCTAAGTGCGATTTTTAAAGCAAAAGAAACACTAGGTGGCACGCCCGTGATTCTTTGAGTTTAGATACCCCGGCATTATGAAATCACTTGTGCATGAAGTGGAAATTTAAAGTTTAATATGTTTAAGCTTGAGTAAGCGAGTTTTATTGTAATGCCATGGTGTTCTAAACTCCTAAGTGCGATTTTTAAAGCAACAGAAACACTAGGTGGCACGCCCGTGATTCTGTGAGTTTAGATACCCCGGCATTATGAAATCACTTGTGCATGAAGTGGAAATTTAAAGTTTGATATGTTTAAGCTTGAGTAAGCGAGTTTTATTGTAATGCCATGGTGTTCTAAACTCCTAAGTGCGATTTTTATCATGCGACAGAAACACTAGGTGGCACGCCCGTGATTCTGTGAGTTAGACACCACGGTATTATGAAATCACTTGCGTACCAAGTAGAAATTAAAGGTTAATAAGATTTAGTTTGAGTAAGCGAGTTTTATTGTAATGCCATGGTGTTCTAAACTCCTAAGTGCGATTTTTAAAGCAACAGAAACACTAGGTGGCGCGCCCGTGATTCTGTGAGTTTAGACACCTCGGCATTATGAAATCACTTCCGCTCCAAGTGGAAATTTAAAGGTTAATACGATTTAGCTTGAGTAAGCGAGTTTTATCGTAATTCCATGGTGTTCCAAACTCCTAAGTGCGATTTTTAAAGCAACAGAAACACTAGGTGGCACGCCCGTGATTCTGTGTGTTTAGACACCACGGCATTCTGAAATCACTTCCGCTCCAATCGGAAATTTAAAGGTAAATACGATTTAGCTTGAGCAAGCGAGTTTTATTGTAATGCCATGGTGTTCTAAACTCCTAAGTGCGATTTTTAAAGCAACAGAAACACTAGGTGGCGCGCCCGTGATTCTGTGAGTTTAGACACCTCGGCATTATGAAATCACTTGCGCTCCAAGTGGAAATTTAAAGGTTAATACGATTTAGCTTGAGTAAGCGAGTTTTTATCGTAATTCCATGGTGTTCCAAACTCCTAAGTGCGAGTTTTAAAGCAACGGAACACTAGGTGGCACGCCCGTGATTCTGTGAGTTTAGACACCTCGACATTATGAAATCACTTGCGTACCAAGTGGAAATTTAAAGGTTAATAAGTTTTAGCTTGAGTAAGAGAGTTTTATTGTAATGCCATGGTGTTCTAAACTCCTAAGTGCGATTTTTAAAGCAACGGAAACACTAGGTGGCACGCCCGTGATTCTGTGAGTTTAGACACCTCGCCATTATGATTGAAATCACTTGCGTACTAAGTGGAAATTTAAAGGTTAATATGTTTAAGCTTGAGTAAGCGAGTTTTATTGTAATGCCATGGTGTTCTAAACTCCTAAGTGCGATTTTTAAAGCAACAGAAACACTAGGTGGCACGCCCGTGATTCTGTGAGTTTAGATACCCCGGCATTATGAAATCACTGGTGCATGAAGTGGAAATTTAAAGTTTAATATGTTTAAACTTGAGTAAGCGAGTTTTATTGTAATGCCATGGTGTTCTAAACTCCTAAGTGCGATTTTTATCATGCGACAGAAACACTAGGTGGCACGCCCGTGATTCTGTGAGTTAGACACCACGGTATTATGAAATCACTTGCGTACCAAGTGGAAATTTAAGGTTAATAAGATTTAGTTTGAGTAAGCGAGTTTTATTGTAATGCCATGGTGTTCTAAACTCCTAAGTGCGATTTTTAAAGCAACAGAAACACTTATTGGCGCGCCCGTGATTCTGTGAGTTTAGACACCTCGGCATTATGAAATCACTTGCGCTCCAAGTGGAAATTTAAAGGTTAATACGATTTAGCTTGAGTAAGCGAGTTTTATCGTAATTCCATGGTGTTCCAAACTCCTAAGTGCGATTTTTAAAGCAACAGAAACACTAGGTGGCACGCCCGTGATTCTGTGAGTTTAGACACCACGGCATTCCGAAATCACTTCCGCTCCAATCGGAAATTTAAAGGTAAATACGATTTAGCTTGAGTAAGCGAGTTTTATTGTAATGCCATGGTGTTCTAAACTCCTAAGTGCGATTTTTAAAGCAACAGAAACACTAGGTGGCGCGCCCGTGATTCTGTGAGTTTAGACACCTCGGCATTATGAAATCACTTGCGCTCCAAGTGGAAATTTAAAGGTTAATACGATTTAGCTTGAGTAAGCGAGTTTTATCGTAATTCCATGGTGTTCCAAACTCCTAAGTGCGATTTTTAAAGCAACGGAAACACTAGGTGGCACGCCCGTGATTCTGTGAGTTTAGACACCTCGACATTATGAAATCACTTGCGTACCAAGTGGAAATTTAAAGGTTAATAAGTTTTAGCTTGAGTAAGCGAGTTTTATTGTAATGCCATGGTGTTCTAAACTCCTAAGTGCGATTTTTAAAGCAACGGAAACACTAGGTGGCACGCCCGTGATTCTGTGAGTTTAGACACCTCGCCATTATGATTGAAATCACTTGCGTACTAAGTGGAAATTTAAAGGTTAATATGTTTTAGCTTGAGTAAGCGAATTTTATTGTAATGCTATGGTGTTCTAAACTCCTAAGTGCGATTTTTAAAGCAACGGAAACACTAGGTGGCACGCCCGTGATTCTGTGAGTTTAGACACCTCGGCATTATGAATGAAATCACTTGCGTACCAAGTGGAAATTTAAAGGTTAATATGTTTTAGCTTCAGTAAGCGAGTTTTATTGTAATGCCATGGTGTTCTAAACTCCTAAGTGCGATTTTTAAAGCAACAGAAACACTAGGTGGCACGTTCGTGATTCTGTGAGTTTAGATACCACGGCATTATGAAATCACTTGCGTACCAAGTGGAAATTTAAAGGTTCATATGTTTTAGCTTGAGTAAGCGAGTTTTATTGTAATGCCATGGTGTTCTAAACTCCTAAGTGCGATTTTTAAAGCAACAGAAACACTAGGTGGCACGCCCGTGATTCTGTGAGTTTAGATACCCCGGCATTATGAAATCACTTGTGCATGAAGTGGAAATTTAAAGTTTAATATGTTTAAGCTTGAGTAAGCGAGTTTTATTGTAATGCCATGGTGTTCTAAACTCCTAAGTGCGATTTTTAAAGCAACAGAAACACTAGGTGGCACGCCCGTGATTCTGTGAGTTTAGATACCCCGGCATTATGAAATCACTTGTGCATGAAGTGGAAATTTAAAGTTTAATATGTTTAAGCTTGAGTAAGCGAGTTTTATTGTAATGCCATGGTGTTCTAAACTCCTAAGTGCGATTTTTATCATGCGACAGAAACACTAGGTGGCACGCCCGTGATTCTGTGAGTTAGACACCACGGTATTATGAAATCACTTGCGTACCAAGTGGAAATTTAAGGTTAATAAGATTTAGTTTGAGTAAGCGAGTTTTATTGTAATGCCATGGTGTTCTAAACTCCTAAGTGCGATTTTTAAAGCAACAGAAACACTAGGTGGCACGCCCGTGATTCTGTGAGTTTAGATACCACGGCATTATGAAATCACTTGCGTACCAAGTGAAAATTTAAAGGTTAACATGTTTTAGCTTGAGTAAGCGAGTTTTATTGTAATGCCATGGTGTTCTAAACTCCTAAGTGCGATTTTTAAAGCAACAGAAACACTAGGTGGCACGCCCGTGATTCTGTGAGTTTAGATACCCCGGCATTATGAAATCACTTGTGCATGAAGTGGAAATTTAAAGTTTAATATGTTTAAGCTTGAGTAAGCGAGTTTTATTGTAATGCCATGGTGTTCTAAACTCCTAAGTGCGATTTTTATCATGCGACAGAAACACTAGGTGGCACGCCCGTGATTCTGTGAGTTAGACACCACGGTATTATGAAATCACTTGCGTACCAAGTAGAAATTAAAGGTTAATAAGATTTAGTTTGAGTAAGCGAGTTTTATTGTAATGCCATGGTGTTCTAAACTCCTAAGTGCGATTTTTAAAGCAACAGAAACACTAGGTGGCGCGCCCGTGATTCTGTGAGTTTAGACACCTCGGCATTATGAAATCACTTGCGCTCCAAGTGGAAATTTAAAGGTTAATACGATTTAGCTTGAGTAAGCGAGTTTTATCGTAATTCCATGGTGTTCCAAACTCCTAAGTGCGATTTTTTTTAAAGCAACAGAAACACTAGGTGGCACGCCCGTGATTCTGTGAGTTTGAGACACCACGGCATTATGAAATCACTTGCGCTCAATCGGAAATTTAAAGGTTAATACGATTTAGCTTGAGTAAGCGAGTTTTATTGTAATGCCATGGTGTTCTAAACTCCTAAGTGCGATTTTTAAAGCAACAGAAACACTAGGTGGCGCGCCCGTGATTCTGTGAGTTTAGACACCTCGGCATTATGAAATCACTTGCGCTCCAAGTGGAAATTTAAAGGTTAATACGATTTAGCTTGAGTAAGCGAGTTTTATCGTAATTCCATGGTGTTCCAAACTCCTAAGTGCGATTTTTAAAGCAACGGAAACACTAGGTGGCACGCCCGTGATTCTGTGAGTTTAGACACCTCGACATTATGAAATCACTTGCGTACCAAGTGGAAATTTAAAGGTTAATAAGTTTTAGCTTGAGTAAGCGAGTTTTATTGTAATGCCATGGTGTTCTAAACTCCTAAGTGCGATTTTTAAAGCAACAGAAACACTAGGTGGCACGCCCGTGATTCTGTAAGTTTAGATACCCCGGCATTATGAAATCACTTGTGCATGAAGTGGAAATTTAAAGTTTAATATGTTTAAGCTTGAGTAAGCGAGTTTTATTGTAATGCCATGGTGTTCTAAACTCCTAAGTGCGATTTTTAAAGCAACAGAAACACTAGGTGGCACGCCCGTGATTCTGTGAGTTTAGATACCCCGGCATTATGAAATCACTTGTGCATGAAGTGGAAATTTAAAGTTTAATACGATTTAGCTTGAGTAAGCGAGTTTTATCGTAATTCGATGGTGTTCCAAACTCCTAAGTGCGATTTTTAAAGCAATGAAAACACTAGGTGGCACGCCCCTGATTCTGTGAGTTTAGATACCCCGGCATTATGAAATCACTTGTGCATGAAGTGGAAATTTAAAGTTTAATACGATTTAGCTTGAGTAAGCGAGTTTTATCGTAATTCCATGGTGTTCCAAACTCCTAAGTGCGATTTTTAAAGCAACGAAAACACTAGGTGGCACGCCCCTGATTCTGTGAGTTTAGACACCTCGGCATTATGAAATCACCTGCGTACCAAGTGGAAATTTAAAGGTTAATAAGTTTTAGCTTGAGTAAGCGAGTTTTATTGTAATGCCATGGTGTTCTAAACTCCTAAGTGCGATTTTTAAAGCAACAGAAACACTAGGTGGCACGCCCGTGATTCTGTGAGTTTAGATACCACGGCATTATGAAATCACTTGCGTACCAAGTGAAAATTTAAAGGTTAACATGTTTTAGCTTGAGTAAGCGAGTTTTATTGTAATGCCATGGTGTTCTAAACTCCTAAGTGCGATTTTTAAAGCAACAGAAACACTAGGTGGCACGCCCGTGATTCTGTGAGTTTAGATACCCCGGCATTATGAAATCACTTGTGCATGAAGTGGAAATTTAAAGTTTAATATGTTTAAGCTTGAGTAAGCGAGTTTTATTGTAATGCCATGGTGTTCTAAACTCCTAAGTGCGATTTTTATCATGCGACAGAAACACTAGGTGGCACCCCCGTGATTCTGTGAGTTAGACACCACGGTATTATGAAATCACTTGCGTACCAAGTAGAAATTAAAGGTTAATAAGATTTAGTTTGAGTAAGCGAGTTTTATTGTAATGCCATGGTGTTCTAAACTCCTAAGTGCAATTTTTAAAGCAACAGAAACACTAGGTGGCGCGCCCGTGATTCTGTGAGTTTAGACACCTCGGCATTATGAAATCACTTGCGCTCCAAGTGGAAATTTAAAGGTTAATACGATTTAGCTTGAGTAAGCGAGTTTTATCGTAATTCCATGGTGTTCCAAACTCCTAAGTGCGATTTTTAAAGCAACAGAAACACTAGGTGGCACGCCCGTGATTCTGTGAGTTTAGACACCTCGGCATTATGAAATCACTTGCGCTCCAATCGGAAATTTAAAGGTTAATACGATTTAGCTTGAGTAAGCGAGTTTTATCGTAACTCCATGGTGTTCCAAACTCCTAAGTGCGATTTTTAAAGCAACAGAAACACTAGGTGGCACGCCCGTGATTCTGTGAGTTTAGACACCACGGCATTATGAAATCACTTGCGCTCCAATCGGAAATTTAAAGGTTAATACGATTTAGCTTGAGTAAGCGAGTTTTATTGTAATGCCATGGTGTTCTAAACTCCTAAGTGCGATTTTTTTAAAGCAACAGAAACACTAGGTGGCGCGCCCGTGATTCTGTGAGTTTAGACACCTCGGCATTATGAAATCACTTGCGCTCCAAGTGGAAATTTAAAGGTTAATACGATTTAGCTTGAGTAAGCGAGTTTTATCGTAATTCCATGGTGTTCCAAACTCCTAAGTGCGATTTTTAAAGCAACGGAAACACTAGGTGGCACGCCCGTGATTCTGTAAGTTTAGACACCTCGACATTATGAAATCACTTGCGTACCAAGTGGAAATTTAAAGGTTAATAAGTTTTAGCTTGAGTAAGCGAGTTTTATTGTAATGCCATGGTGTTCTAAACTCCTAAGTGCGATTTTTAAAGCAACGGAAACACTAGGTGGCACGCCCGTGATTCTGTGAGTTTAGACACCTCGCCATTATGAATGAAATCACTTGCGTACTAAGTGGAAATTTAAAGGTTAATATGTTTTAGCTTGAGTAAGCGAGTTTTATTGTAATGCCATGGTGTTCTAAACTCCTAAGTGCGATTTTTAAAGCAACGGAAACACTAGGTGGCACGCCCGTGATTCTGTGAGTTAAGACACCTCGGCATTATGAATGAAATCACTTGCGTACCAAGTGGAAATTTAAAGGTTAATATGTTTTAGCTTCAGTAAGCGAGTTTTATTGTAATGCCAGGGTGTTCTAAACTCCTAAGTGCGATTTTTAAAGCAACAGAAACACTAGGTGGCACGTTCGTGATTCTGTGAGTTTAGATACCACGGCATTATGAAATCACTTGCGTACCAAGTGGAAATTTAAAGGTTCATATGTTTTAGCTTGAGTAAGCGAGTTTTATTGTAATGCCATGGTGTTCTAAACTCCTAAGTGCGATTTTTAAAGCAACAGAAACACTAGGTGGCACGCCCGTGATTCTTTGAGTTTAGATACCCCGGCATTATGAAATCACTTGTGCATGAAGTGGAAATTTAAAGTTTAATATGTTTAAGCTTGAGTAAGCGAGTTTTATTGTAATGCCATGGTGTTCTAAACTCCTAAGTGCGATTTTTAAAGCAACAGAAACACTAGGTGGCACGCCCGTGATTCTGTGAGTTTAGATACCCCGGCATTATGAAATCACTTGTGCATGAAGTGGAAATTTAAAGTTTAATATGTTTAAGCTTGAGTAAGCGAGTTTTATTGTAATGCCATGGTGTTCTAAACTCCTAAGTGCGATTTTTATCATGCGACAGAAACACTAGGTGGCACGCCCGTGATTCTGTGAGTTAGACACCACGGTATTATGAAATCACTTCCGTACCAAGTAGAAATTAAAGGTTAATAAGATTTAGTTTGAGTAAGCGAGTTTTATTGTAATGCCATGGTGTTCTAAACTCCTAAGTGCGATTTTTAAAGCAACAGAAACACTAGGTGGCGCGCCCGTGATTCTGTGAGTTTAGACACCTCGGCATTATGAAATCACTTGCGTACCAAGTGGAAATTTAAAGGTTAATAAGTTTTAGCTTGAGTAAGCGAGTTTTATTGTAATGCCATGGTGTTCTAAACTCCTAAGTGCGATTTTTAAAGCAACGGAAACACTAGGTGGCACGCCCGTGATTCTGTGAGTTTAGACACCTCGGCATTATGAATGAAATCACTTGCGTACCAAGTGGAAATTTAAACGTTAATATGTTTTAGCTTGAGTAAGCGAGTTTTATTGTAATGCCATGGTGTTCTAAACTCCTAAGTGCGGTTTTTAAAGCAACGGAAACACTAGGTGGTACGCCCGTGATTCTGTGAGTTTAGACACCTCGGCATTATGAATGAAATCACTTGCGTACCAAGTGGAAATTTAAAGGTTAATATGTTTTAGTTTCAGTAAGCGAGTTTTATTGTAATGCCATGGTGTTCTAAACTCGTAAGTGCGATTTTTAAAGCAACAGAAACACTAGGTGGCACGCCCGTGATTCTGTGAGTTTAGATACCCCGGCATTATGAAATCACTTGCGTACCAAGTGGAAATTTAAAGGTTCATATGTTTAAGCTTGAGTAAGCGAGTTTTATTGTAATGCCATGGTGTTCTAAACTCCTAAGTGCGATTTTTATCATGCGACAGAAACACTAGGTGGCACGCCCGTGATTCTGTGAGTTTAGATACCACGGCATTATGAAATCACTTTCGTACCAAGTGGAAATTTAAAGGTTAATATGTTTTAGCTTGAGTAAGCGAGTTTTATTGTAATGCCATGGTGTTCTAAACTCCTTAGTGCGATTTTTAAAGCAACAGAAACATTAGGTGGCGCGCGTGTGATTCTGTGAGTTAGACACCAAGGTATTATGAAATCACTTGCGTACCAAGTGGAAATTTAAAGGTTAATAAGTTTTAGCTTGAGTAAGCGAGTTTTATTGTAATGCCATGGTGTTCTAAACTCCTAAGTGCGGTTTTTAAAGCAACGGAAACACTAGGTGGCACGCCCGTGATTCTGTGAGTTTAGACACCTCGGCATTATGAATGAAATCACTTGCGTACCAAGTGGAAATTTAAAGGTTAATATGTTTTAGTTTCAGTAAGCGAGTTTTATTGTAATGCCATGGTGTTCTAAACTCCTAAGTGCGATTTTTAAAGCAACAGAAACACTAGGTGGAACGCCCGTGATTCTGTGAGTTTAGATACCCCGGCATTATGAAATCACTTGCGTACCAAGTGGAAATTTAAAGGTTCATATGTTTAAGCTTGAGTAAGCGAGTTTTATTGTAATGCCATGGTGTTCTAAACTCCTAAGTGCGATTTTTAAAGCAACAGAAGCACTAGGTGGTACGCCCGTGATTCTGTGAGTTTAGATACCACGGCATTATGAAATCACTTTCGTACCAAGTGGAAATTTAAAGGTTAATATGTTTTAGCTTGAGTAAGCGAGTTTTATTGTAATGCCATGGTGTTCTAAACTCCTTAGTGCGATTTTTAAAGCAACAGAAACATTAGGTGGCGCGCGCGTGATTCTGTGAGTTAGACACCAAGGTATTATGAAATCACTTGCGCAAAAACTGGAAAATTAAGGGGCTTACAAGCTACAAAAGCTATATGTGTGTCTTAGAGTGTTTTTTAATAGGAGATTTTCTTGTAGGAGACCCTCCGCCAGTTATATTTTTCGGCATTTATTAGTAAAAGATTTGTTTTCTCGTTACAAATAAAACACGCGTGGCAAAATTCCCATTTCCGGCACTTTTAGTACGTCCTAGAAACTGGAAAGCACAGTACGTAACCGTTTATTCGGAAGAAGGCTTTTCTTTTTCTTTTTGATATTTATTTAGAACAATAGTGTTGCGATCCGTTCGCGGAGAATCTTTGCTAATGCGGTTACATTTCGAAAACAATATTTTTGTGGTCTCGCGTGCGTCCTTTTGCTTTTAATCACCTGGAAACTTTGGTTTTACGTGGTAGTTACAAAGAAACGTTTCGGCGCGGCCCGCACACTGTAAATAAATTTAAGAGCCATTATCTGAGAAAATCGAAAATCGCACGACACTCGTCAAAAATTCGAATTTTTTTTTATTTTGCCAAAACATCCCTTTTAGTGACCTAATTTAAGGAAAAATAGTTTTGGGTTCAAACGATTCATTTTAAAGGAGAAATTAGGAAAAGTTTGAAAAATCGATTTTATGCTCGTTTTTCGCACAAAACACGGCAGGATGCAATGGCAACTTCGAGAGAAGGGTGAACGCGTAAGAAACATTCCCTGACATTGAAACTTTACCGAATTATTATTTTGTTCTTACTCTATAAAATCCTAAAAGAAAATTTGATAAACAATGCTTTACATTTTTATAATCGACAAGTGTAAAGAGGTCATATTTGTGACGTTAGACGTGCTAGAAAATGAAGGCCAACTTTGACTATTAAAAAAGGCCTCTGGTATATGCCGCTTGATCATAAAATCAATATAAAATGGAACCTTGGCGTTTGTACTAACTTACTGGAAAGTTTTAACTCTGGAAATCGAATATCATCCTGACACCAAAGCAAGCGGTGAGAGCAATTGAATTGGGAAATTTATGCAAATTAGACGGGTTGCGGACGGTTGTCAAACTAAAAGAAAGGTTTTACATGAAAGGATTACTCACTATTGCTTGTAACACGTTTTTACGGCAAGGAAAGTTATTTCCAACTTCTTTTGCGTCGTTTTGAGTCACAAAATATATAATTTTTAGCCAAAAGACAAACGTACGTTTGCTCAGCAACTGCGTCCGAATCCGGCCGTGAATCGAAATAAAGTCACAACACGTCGAAGCAAGAGTTACAAGAGTTTTTACTTCAGTCAGGAGGCAAAAGGAATAAAAATTCATCGCAAACTAATGACTTCGATTTTGAAAACCTTTCATCACTTCAATCGTTCGTCGGCTGATAATAAACATCGCACAAGATCGTATGACCTTTGGCGTGTGACCGGAAATTGGTCACACGCTTTAGTCACGTCAGCATGCTGTCACGAAATTTTTGTAGCTATTGTCAGCAATTTTAATACAGTTTTCACATTTTTTGACAAGAAATCCTCTCATCGCAGTAGAAACAGCCATGCATATTTATTTTTCTTTTATTTACCTACTAGGCTTTGAAACAGCTTTTTTGCCATCGAAGTACTAAACAGGAGGGGTACCTCGGATTCCAAGTATCGTGAGTGATCCGTGGAAGCGAAAATTAAGACCAAAAAAGAACGAATATTTTGAATACTTAAGTAAAGCCACAGCTAAAAAAAAAAAAATTGTTCAAAATATTTTCAAACCAAGAAAAAAACATACTTCGATCATCCCCGTGACTTGGAATCTGGCCAGAGTACCCCCTCCCCCTCCCCCCCCCTCCCCTCCTCCCCTATGCCGGGTCAAAATACTAAGTTCCCCCGGCCCAATGTCCCATAGTCAAGGGAGTATACTCTCTTGCTGTAGTATAGAACTTGCAGAATAATACCAATTCTCCGTGGCCAACGGACTCAACGCTATAGTTCACTTTGGTTTTGCTTCATGATTTTTTCGCTATTTGCTCACGATCAGGAGCTTATAACCCCAACCACGACCAAATTATGAAACCTGTTATTACCAGAAAAAAAAAAAAACAACAAAGAAACAGTCAGTCAGATAGACAGTACGTAATAAAAAAGACCTCGATCAAGATAAAAAAAAATCAATACATGACACTGTCGAATACGCAAACCCAGAAACCATTTTGTGGAAAAAAGGTTCGCATACAGCTATCAGCTGCTTTTGTCCACAACTCACCGGTAGAGGTGCGCGGAAACTAGTGATTGTGAAATGGCTTCAAACTATGATCCTATACTGTTGGAATATTACTTATCACAGAAAGCTACACCTGATTTCTTCTAGCAGACCCAATCCTCTTGGTTCGTGTGGACAAAGTAGCCCATCCCGGCTATTTGCACCATGCTACCATCAGTCTCCCTAGATTCCCAAGCCTCGCAAGCAGACTTTCCTGTCCCACGAACGTTAGGTAGGATTGTAGGACGAGCCAAAAGAAAGTGAAGGCTATAGGCTCTCGCGACGATGCAAGGAAGGTCGAGTATTATATTCCCCTATCCTGGTCGCCCAGGGTATAGACTACGAGTAGTCCCCAATTTTTCCTCAGGGATAGTAGAGCGAGCGAAACGCGAGTGCGCGTGCCTTTTCTCGCGTGGGGTAATTTTCACGCGCCCTCGCGTTTCGCTCGCTCTACTATCCCTGAGGAAAAATGGGGGACTACTCGTAGTCTACCCAGGGTAAGTCTGCGGAGGAGAGTGACTGAGGGGCTGTATGTTCGAAAAGTTGACTAACGCCCCCGGGACTAACGCTTTCCCCTGCTTCTTCTTATTCGCTTGATAGTGATTTCCTGTTGTTCAACGTTTGAACAACAGGGCCCTAAGTATTGTGTTTCGCCTTGCACTAAAAACCCATAAACCTTATAAATTTCACTATGGGACTTCAGCACCTCCCTTGAATGATCCATTTCGCTAAACGGGACCTCAAAACAACGATTCTGTGTATCCTAAGGGAGTGTATACTATACTTTCCTTCCTCTCGTCACTCACAGTGAGGTGATGGTGGCTTATACTCTAATAGACCTAACACAGTCGAACCTCCATGTGCGACCGCCAATCCAAAAGACCAAATTTTCCCAGTCAAAGCCTTACAGTTGGAACCTCCAATAAACGACCACCTTCTGTAAGTGACTGCGACCACTTTTTGGGCGTCACGGTTAATTGTTTTCCATAAGCGACCAGTTGACGCATTCTCTGCTCTCTATTTTTGCTGTGTGTACTATGTTCCTTAGAAAATATGAAGACCTTTAGTGACATCGTGGAACTACACATATCCTAACTTAGTAGATGTAGCCAACAAAGTGAAGATTCTGTTGTGATTCTAGACTATTCTATATCTGACTCACCTGAATCCCTCTTTAAATTGAGCATGATTTAAAAGCTGTATTTGTCAAAAGAGGTAAAAGATAATATTTTGCCAGGAATTTGTTACACCGCCATTTAATAGAATGTGCCTGGACCTCTTCTCGGAATAGACCCCATGTGGTCCGATTCTTCTAAATGGCAACCTCCCGTTAGAGACCACTAAGTCTTTGCATTTTTGGCGGTCGCTTACGGGAGGTTTGACTGTATTACTCTGACCTATAAGAGGCTTACCGATAATAAAGGGGACCTGGAAGGAGGCATGGATGCGACAATCACATCCCAGGTCGCTTACTTAAAATAGTGGACATCTAACTGACAATCAAAGTTTGTGCTTATTATTGGGGTTATCTGGTGTTTACTCACCTCCCAAGCTACCCTGGGCGAGCCAACTTTTCCTCCATTTCCTTACAACACTTGGTAAACCATTTACATGAGAAACAAAAGGTTGGTTCGGATAGACGCCTTACTACCGGTAGTGGGCGCGGTTGAAGGCTTCCGGAAGTCGGACCTTCACTGAGCCGGTAGTGGTGGCCTCACCCTTCTAGCCCGGCTAATATTTCTCCACTTTGGCTCGCCCAGCTAGCTGGGACAACACGGTCAAGGCTAGACAAAGACAACATGCGCAAGCATTGTTGACTCGGACAAAGTGGTCAGTTTTTTCCTCATATCAGGGACCGCGGAGACCATTTTAAAGTGGTAGGGCTAAAAAACCTGGCCATTACAAGAAAACATTAAGGTCAGCGTTTCGCCACTTAAATTGCACTTGCGCGCCATCCTATTTACAGCCTGAATGAATGTAACATAAAGGTCCACACGTGTTATACTATCCAATATAGTCAATATGTTAATTAAATAAACCTACTTAAGGTTGCTACTTCTTGAAGTTGCGGTTCTCATTGCGGGAAAAAAACTCCTGTGTAACCCTATAGAGACACTGTCTGTTCATTGCAAGGTTGCTAAACCTTTCGCGATCCATCCTGGATCGAAGCCACGTCTTCAGACGCCGTGCAGATGAGAATAAACGCTCGCCAGTATAGTACCGCTGGTAGCAGGATTTACAGCAAGCAACTTACAGATATTTTGTTCTGGTTGTGGAAACTTTGACACTGCCAACAGGATTTCGTCAAAACACGATGTCTTCTCTTCATTTAACATATCTTCCAAAATGCTTAGTTGTCCAGGTAGCGCCCATGTATCAACATCTTAGCCTGCGAACGGCAGACGTTTCTCCTCGCTTATCACCGCTGAGGGACGTGTCGCAAGGAGAAACGTCTGCCACGATGAGCGAGGAGAAACGTCTGCCGTTCGCAGGCTATCAACATCTTTGCTGTATGATGATTCAAGAATCTTGAACTCTGCCTCATAGTCGTCACCATTAGCAGCTTTAACCAAGAAAGTTTCCATCTGGGCGTAGGAGCTGAAGCTTTCCTGATTAAAGCGCTGATCGATAGCACTGACGATAAGATCAATAGCCTCGTAATAGACCTTTCTTAAAAGTGATCTTTGGCAGTTTGGGAAAATAGTTTAGGTGCACCAACACCAACCTCCAGTCTGGCCGGAACGCGTCGCTTTCTTAGGAGCGTCGGTTCGCCAACCAGGCGAGCAATGGTCGAAGCTCTGATCAGTGCGCATTTTTGTGAGCGTCTCGTTTGTGACATCCGAGCCTTTGACGTGAGGCAAATATGCAAGAGTAGACGCCATTTATTACTTTCAAATCCATGCTTTTTCCATGTTACCTGGAGCGCTAGATAATAAATCCCAGCAATAAAAGTGGTAGGGCTATAGCCCTACCAGCCCCTCCCCCTCCGCGGTCCCTGCATATAAACGCTCGCAAAAGTTGGCTCGGCTGGGAGGTTGACTTTCTCTCCGGCACAGCTTTTCTCCATCCATGGGTTCCAAACAGTCTTTTAACAGTCACGTTTGAAATTTATAGGAAAATGACGTAGCACTTCAAAAAAATAGTAATAATAATAAACACTTTTTCCACAGCCTGTCAATGCCTAGAAGGTGTCTATAAAAGAAATCAACTGCAGAACAGGAGTCAATTTCAGTCTTTTGCGCTTTTCACGCTAGCACTGCGAAGCTGACTGGGGGCGCGAGACACGCGCGATGCATGGGAAACAAGTTCTGCAGGCTATAAAAGAAATTTTAAAAAAATAAAAAAAATAAAGCAAGCCTGATTTTATTTCGATGAGTCTATTTTTTGTCGAAAGCAAACGTGAAAAATCGTATTAAAATTCGTGACAGTATGCTAACGTGACTTAAGCGTGTGACCGATTTCCGGTCACACGCCAAAGGTCATACGATCTTGTGCGATGTTTACAGCTGTGTTTATCATCAGCCGACGAACGATTGAAGTGATGAAAGGTTTTCAAAATCGAAGTCATTAGTTTGCGATGAATTTTCAATCTTTTGGCCTCCTGACTGAAGTAAAAACTCCTGCAACTCTTGCTTCTAAAGGACCGCAGTGACGTGTTGTGACTTTATTTCGATTCACGGCCGGATTCTGGCGCAGTCGCTGAGCAAACGTACGTTTGTCTTTTGGACCTTTTGGCTTAAAATTATGGATTTTGTGACTCAAACCGACGCAACAAAAGTTGGAAATAACTTTCCTTGCCGTAAAAACATGTTACAAGCAATGGTGAGTAATCCTTTCATGTAAAAACTTTCTTTTAGTTTGACAACCGTCCGCAAGCCGTCTAATTTGCATAAATTTCCCAATTCAATAGTCCAGTTTCGAATTAAAAATTACCGCTGAATACAAACATTAATGGCACATTTATACAGGGTTAGCCTCGACATAAAGTAAAATATTCAGAAATTCCGGCAAGTAAGTGTTTGAAATTTGAATATACACAATAGACAGAGTAATAAACAGGTCTTTTTCTCGTTGGAATTTGTGAATGTATTACTTCAGGTGGAGGCTAAGCCTGTAAAAAATGCGTCTTCACTTCTTTAATTCAGCGGTCAAAGCGAACTCGAAACTGGACTATTGCTCTCACCGCTTGCTTTGGTGTCAGGATGGTATTTGATTTCCAGAGCTAAAACTTTCCAATAAGTTAGTACAAACGCCAAGGTTCCATTTTATATTGATTTTATGAGCAAGCGGCATATACCAGAGGCCTTTTTTAATAGTCAAAGTTGGCCTTCGTTTTCTAGCACGTCTAACGTCACAAATATGACCTCTTTAGACTTGTCGATTATAAAAATACAAGACATTGTTTTTCAAATTTTCTTTTAAGGTTTTCAGGAGTAAGAACAAAATAATAATTCGGTGAAGTTTCAGTGTCAGGGAATATTTCTTACGCTTTCACCCTTCTCTCGAAGTTGCCATTGCATCCTGCCGTGTTTTGTTCGAAAAACAGGAATAAAATCGATTTTTCAAACTTTTTTTAATTTTTCCTTTAAAATGAATCGTTTGAACCCAAAACTATTTTTCCTTAAATTAGGTCACTAAAAGGGATGTTTTGGCAAAATAAAAAAAAATTCGAATTTTTGACGAGTGTCTTGCGATTCTCGATTTTCTCAGAAAATGGCTCTTAAGTAAAGTGGCCGAGTGTTCTGAAGTTGCTCTCTTTGAAAATTTTTAAAATAGAATCGAAGATGTATTTACTGTGAGGTTCCGGTCATCGTTTGGGGACAAAAGCATATTTTGATTGTGTTAATTGCTCCTGTCGGAATGAAATGTCATATGAATTAGCAAGATGACGTTCCAGTAAAAAGTTCCAGAGGTTTCTCATGGTTTCCGACCTTCGGTCCTGCACTATGTTGTCAACACTTCCTTTGTTTTATATTGCGCAATCGGTCAATTCAGATGACCGTCGTACACGTATCCAAGGCTTGCGGGTCATCATGCTTCCGCTGTATTATTTTACAAAAATTACTTGTGTAAGAATTGTTACTCCATAGATAAAAAATAATAATAATAATATAGTTATGTCAGGGGCACCCAACGACAATTTTTGGAAAATGTCTGTTCGGGAGACGATTGAGTCTAGAGTTTTCGGAACATTTGTTGTAAATTTCTTGCTTGCCTGCCTCTCTTAAAGCTTCCTGTAGGATTTTCGAACATCTAAAAAAAGGTATAATTGCCCATTTTTGACGGATTTTTACCCTAGAAAGGTCACCTACAATTTTCGGGAGCCCTTTTTCTGGCTGAAATTTTCGAAAAGGTAAGTTTTAATCCCTATAATTTTTGAATCACTAGACTTTCAGCTAGGAAATCCGAAAAGATGAAACATTTTTAGGGGATAAAAATATCTACCGTTTAAAACTAAAATACGTTCAACAATGCTATGTTAAAGAGGTTTTGAACTATATTCTAGTTGGGTGCCCCTAGTTATATTACATTTCCACTACGTGCTTAATCCACTGCAAAACGGACATCCGTAGCGAGGAAGTTATCGACAGATCACGTAAATATCCCTAGACCAATCAAAGTTCGGCTTTTAAAAAGTGGATAAAAAGTATATATGATCATCTGAAGGGAGCTGTAAAGCATTTTGTGGCTTGCGGAGTTAAGTGGTTCATTGCTAGGCGCCATGTCTTCTGATATGATGCAGTTCGATATGCAAGAGCTCTTACCAGATGCTAAGGACTCGGAAACCAAGAAGAATGGTGTTAAGAATCTTTTGAACAGTAGATTCACTTTCCGATTGTGGCAAATTCTCGTTTTCTTGTTCGTAATGACAATCATTATTACTGTGACTGGTATTCTGGCCGCAAAGTTTGGTTCAGCGAGCCCATGCTACAAAATCTCTGGCAAAGAAACCAGTGATGTATTCGCAGGAACCAAAGAGGATAGAGGTAACTTAACTTTCCTTCCACTTCGACAATTAGCATCTAGTGCTTCAATTCTGCACTCTTTTAGATATCAAGAGGATTCCCAAGACTTAGAGATCGGCGAAGTCGGTCATCTGAAATGACCGACTGCACAATGTAAAACAAAAGACGTGTTGACAACTCATAGAATACGATCCTCTCTCAATCATCACAACTGAATGTTTCATTTTATTTACAAGTCATCGCTGGACAGCTTAACCAAATTAATTAGAAATTGACTCATTGCACTCAATGGAAAGACAGAAAAAACTCGTGGGACCTTTCAAAGCAAGCCGCGACAAACGGCGAGTAAAACGCGTGCGAACAATTTGCGTGTAATCTGCAAATGCTCAATTAAAAAACTATATTTCTTGTGTGTGAAATATTTGGCTAAAAGCGAGGAAAACTAAATGCACGTCGTAACAATTATTCCAAAAACAAATCTTACATAGAATTCTTTAGTCAGTTTGCGAAGGTTAACGCAAAATTTTTTTGTACAATATTTATTTTGCCAACGGAAGGCCTCGTTGCCTGATCGACTATAAACTGCGAGCAGTCTTATAATACAGATTTAGCCAGGGCTAAAAGCGAAGCTCTCGATAATATTTACAGTTTGTTCAAACAAAATATAAAATCGTGTAATGCTAAGCGGTTAAGGCATGCAACGCCAGAAAAAGGTGAAAAACAACAATAGGTCTAATTAGCAAAAGCAACTTTGCACGTGCAGCACACTTTTTTTGTACATTTCTTTGCCTTTGTTTTGCACGACTACAACGTGAAACTTCCAGAAACGTCTTAGTTACACGTTTTATGGAGGAAACGTCGTAATGTTCCCTTTAACCTTTTTTTCACTGCCGCTCATTTTCACCTTGCATTAGTGGCCTCTAGCATTTCTCATTTTGTCACCGCCGCTACAAAATTTTCATGTTGTTCTTCCAACAAAAAAATGTCTTCTTTGTTTTTTATCTCTTGCTCTAAATCCCTGTCGCCCTTTTTCTCGTTGAGCGTAGCTGGCCTGCCGCCCACTTTCTCTTTTTCTCTTTCTTTCTCTTGCTCTATATTCCAAATTTGTGGACATGACAATTCATCTAACACGGATGCAGAAACAATTGCCGCTTTCCGTTTTATTGACTCTTCTGTTGTCTCTGCTTTACAAGATGCCGGTGGCTATGCGATTTCCCGCCAAAATAACCTCGAGTTGCATTTGGGTTACCATACCTGTGGATTGAGTTATTTTACATTGGTATGCCTGTGGTGCGGACGGACGGTCTCTCGGGCGGGCGGGCGGTGTACGGTCACGTGATTGCCAAATTTTCTCAGATTGGTAGATTACTTCATTTTCTTACCCATGGTGCTCCGCTGGCGCGCTTCGCGCGAGAGAGCTCCGCTATTATTTTTCTTTACGAAGTTACCCAAGGCGTAAACCATGCGGACAAGTGGCGAAGCTGCGAAGTGCTAAACGAGGGTGTCTCGACCTTCTCTGATTTCACTGAAAAGCTTGGGGCGAAAAACGGAAAGCGCGGGCATGGAAAGTCTCTGGTAACCAGGGTAAATTCTCTATTATGAAGTCGTTGTTTACATTATCTCGGTCGCTGGAATAAAAACTAAACAGCTTTTAAGAGAAAAGGCGGGCTGCAAACAGTCTAGAAAAACTTTCTTAAATGTTTGAAACACTGCACGACTTAAAAACTCGCTATATTGTGAGACATGACTTTAGAGTTTGCTTGAACAACAGGGGTCTTCCTTCTTTTCTTTGTCGCGCGTTGGTCACCATGCCGCACATGGAGCGTTCTAAAATTGTCTTTTTCCCGCCGCACTGAGACTTACATTTAGCGGTCATGAAAATGGCTATGCGAAAAAAGGCGGGCTGCAAGCAGTCGAGAAAGACTCTCTCAATTGTTTGAAATAAACACGACTTAAAAATTCGTAATATTGTGAAACGTGACCTTAGAGTTTGCTTGAACAACAGGGGTTTTCTTTGTCGCGCGCTGGTCACTATGCCACGCGTGGAACGTTCTAAACTTTTAATGAGCAAACCTTATTTTTTCCGCACTAAGACATACATTTAGAGGTCAAGAAGATGGTCCATATATATTGGCTCCTGATATTGGGTAATTATTTTCTAAAAATAAAGATTTTAGCTTCTTTTGTTTTCACTCAAGATCATTTTTAGGCGCTGATGCAGTCCATTAAGTTCTCCTTGGAATAAGTGAGTCTTTGAACTGGAGCGCCATTTTTTTCTGTAGTTATTAAAGTATTATGCCTGCCAAGATCATTGCAGTCAAAAACCTAAAAATGGTCAAAGTTAACAAAAAGGGTTTGCTTAATATTAGATTTCAAAAGTTTCTACATTTTTAAATCTTTGTGATATAAGTTTTCATATAAGTGAAAAGCTTTTAGACACATAAACGTATAAAGTTCATGGTGCCTCCCGTTGATTTCTTGCTCTTCAAGGGCTACTGCTGGAACAAAGCCTTCTGGAGCATCTGATCATGAAGGTCGGTAGTTGTTAAAATGATAATACTAGGTTAATAAATTCATGACTTGCAATCAAATGAGTTTCAATACTAAGGAAAACTATTACTTGTTTATTCCCCTGCAGTTTAAGGCAAAACGCAATAGAATCCAGCCATATCCTAAATGCACAGAAAAAGATACAAAACTCAACAGAAAGGACAAATAGCCGCTAAATGTAAGTCTCAGTGCGGCGGAAAAAATACAACATTTTCTAAATGACCGATTGTCAGTAAGAGAAGTATAATATCAAGGACCCATTCCCAAAACCTACTCACTTAAGATGACTATTATATAAGTTTGCAGGTGAATTAAAAATGCCATTATCTAATGCACCGTAAATACATCTAATTATTCCATTAGCTAATACAGCGTTCGGTTTCTCTATGAGAGCCCCGACACAATTCCTTACATTAAAATTATAAGGAGTTGTATGGAGCTTTCCGGGATACTTACCTGTGTGTCCTCTAATGTAACACCTTTCACCAGGTTACATCACCGTGGTGTCTGCTTTCACACTTACAATAATTCTTAATGGTGCAGTGGAAACCGAGTTGATTTGACAACATTTTTATTTTTTTATACCTCAATGATCATGACTGATCTTCTTATAAACTGTGTAGCTCAGGCTTGCGTGTAGCTTAAGCCCACTTAATTCACTGTGTGATGACAAACTTCTGGGTATCGCACATATTATTCTGACGTTAAATTAACGAATATCAATAGCAAATCATCACCGTTTGTTAGATTCATTGCTTCCGACGCTTGCCGCCCTATTTCAATAAGCGTTAGACTTTTCATGACTTCAGTCTTCAGTCCTATTAAGGAGACAACTTTTCAAAAAAAGCAACGGTAAATCCCAAAAATTGTAGGCCGTTGGTTGTAATGACCTTCCCTGCTAGCAGAGGTCTCTCACGACGCCTCGACGTGAGAGACTTCTGCCAGCAGAATAACCAGGTGGCCATATCGACGAGACTGTAAACTAAAGAAACGCATGCATGGACTTTTGTTCGGGCCAGAAAAAAGCAGTCGTGATTTTAACCGGAGGTGATCGTGTTAAAGGGGTTACGTCACGAGGACATGACTGTTTCAGGTCAATTTTGCTCTGAATTCATTTTCAATCACAAACAAAACGCTCCTGTTAGAGTTATGAAGAAAACATCAGACAAATCGTTAGGGAGCAATATCCATGATAATAATTTTTTGGTGATTTTTGCAGGCCTTAAGCATTCATAGTTAAAAACGTTGACTCAACTTCAAGTTTCAATCCATGTCCCTGTTCTTTCCATCCGTAGCGACAGACTACAGGAAGCACTTTCAATGTCTAAACATATACGTGCTAAAAATCAAAACTGGACCATTATCTTTTGAGACGTGTTCTGCTTTTCTCTCAAATTTGTTCAACCTAAAAAAAATTAATAGCCCAGATGCTCTACCAACAAGCTACAGGAGACTATATCATAGGGCGCAGAGGATTTATTTATGACCTTGATTGGTCATTGTACCCTTGTACCTTGCATCGCCTTTGTTTTTATATTGTAGAATCCAGCAAACCGTCATTCGATCGTGTTATACTGTCTGTACCTAGTCCCCCCACCCAGCACTTGTTTAACCCTCCAACAGACGGGACGCGGTCCATGGGAGGGTATGTGCGCACCATGATCGTACCACCGTTCCCACAGACCTTTTTCGAACCTAACGCCTCGCCTGGAAACCCAGAGAAACAGTGTTCAAAGATTTCTATACAGACAATTCGCGTTCCCACTTCAACCATACCTTGGGGCAAGAGTAGCTTATTTAAAATTTGTAATATACAGAAACCGGCCTAATGTTATATAATGTTTTCTCCACATGTTATATAGATATCGACGAATGCTGCATCGGTACTCACGATTGCCACCAAAATGCAACTTGCATAAATACCCCTGAACACTTTAATTGCAGTTGTTTACCAGGATTCACGGGAGATGGCCACCTGTGTTATGGTATGACTCACTTCTAGCAGGAAGTGCACTTAAACTTGAAAGAAAGGCAACACAGCGCAAATTTTCGCACATGTAATGGGAAAACAGTGTCAGAGTTTCCCTAAAGTTCCAATGATCTGAATATAAATTTAAAAAAGGCAACTCGGCGAAAAATTCACGCAGTGTCACAATACACCTTTTATCTTACTTCTTAATAATGGATCGAAAATCGCGTTTTTTTAAACACTTCATTGTTTTCTTTTCTGTCTCTTTGCAATAGCAGATAAGCTTTCCAAAGGCATGCAACCTGTGTAAATTTTGCCCGACACCTTTGTTTTTCCTCTCAGCTATAGTCTTCCAAAAAAAACGTCCACTTGATTTCGTAAATTGTATCTCTGGTATTAAGGAAATTTAGTTCACGAGAACTTCTTCTGCCAATTGTTCTTTTTTACTAATCCTATTCAGATATTGATGAATGCAGCAACGGTAGCCATGATTGCCACCAAAATGCAACTTGTGCAAATACTGCTGGACACTATAATTGCAGCTGTCAGTCAGGATTTGCAGGAAATGGCCGCCAATGTTATGGTATAATATTGCACGATTTTCAATTGATCTTAAAGTTTATGTCGATCTTGAATTATGTCTTAGAATACATTTTTTACCCTTCTTTTTAATTAGATATCGATGAATGCAGCAACGGTAGCCATGATTGCCACCAAAATGCAACTTGTGCAAATACCGCTGGACGCTTTAATTGCAGTTGTCAGTCAGGATTTACAGGAAATGGCCGCCAATGTCACGGTATAATTAATATTGCCCGATTTTCAATTGATCTGAAAGTTTATGTCGATCTTGAATTATGTCTTAGAATACATTTTTTTACCCTTCTTTCTAATTAGATATCGATGAATGCAACAACGGTAGCCATGATTGCCACCAAAATGCAACTTGTGCAAATTCCGCTGGACGCTTTAATTGCAGTTGTCAGTCAGGATTTACAGGAAATGGCCGCCAATGTCACGGTATAATTAATATTGCCCGATTTTCAATTGATCTGAAAGTTTATGTCGATCTTGAATTATGTCTTAGAATACATTTTTTTACCCTTCTTTTTAATTAGATATCGATGAATGCAGCAACGGTAGCCATGATTGCCACCAAAATGCAACTTGTGCAAATACCGCTGGACGCTTTAATTGCAGTTGTCAGTCAGGATTTACAGGAAATGGCCGCCAATGTCACGGTATAATTAATATTGCCCGATTTTCGATTGATCTGAAAGTTTATGTCGATCTTGAATTATGTCTTAGAATACATTTTTTTACCCTTCTTTTTAATTAGATATCGATGAATGCAGCAACGGTAGCCATGATTGCCACCAAAAGGCAACTTGTGCAAATACCGCTGGACGCTTTAATTGCAGTTGTCAGTCAGGATTTACAGGAAATGGCCGCCAATGTCACGGTATAATTAATATTGCCCGATTTTCAATTGATCTGAAAGTTTATGTCGATCTTGAATTATGTCTTAGAATACATTTTTTTACCCTTCTTTTTAATTAGATATCGATGAATGCAGCAACGGTAGCCATGATTGCCACCAAAATGCAACTTGTGCAAATACCGCTGGACGCTTTAATTGCAGTTGTCAGTCAGGATTTACAGGAAATGGCCGCCAATGTCACGGTATAATTAATATTGCCCGATTTTCAATTGATCTTAAAGTTTACGTCGATCTTGAATTATGTCTTAGAATACATTTTTTTACCCTTCTTTTTAATTGATTACCCTTCTTTTTAATTCTAATAAAATTAGATATCGATGAATGCAGCAACGGTAGCCATGATTGCCACCAAAATGCAACTTGCATAAATACCCCTGGACAGTTTAATTGCAGCTGTCAGCCAGGATTCACGGGAGATGGTCACCAATGTTATGGTATGACTCACTTCTAGAAGAAAGTGCACTTAAATTTAGAATCGGTGATAAATCGTAAAACCGGCGGCCAGCGCGATGAATGCAAACAAAGCCAATGAGCCACGATCGCCATCAACATATGTCTTGTATTTATACTCAGCTGGCAAGAAATTCGCAGGAGGCCACAAGTTACACTGTCATGATAACAATAATATTTTACTTTTTTATATTGGATCGGGAATCTAATTCTTTAATTTTTGTGATTTTTTGTCCCATCCCAAATAAATGTCTCTTGCTTGCCACCAGCAAAGAATTTGTGTTAATATTGCTAGGCACCTGTCTCCCGAAAAGGCCGTCAGTGACGTTAGCAAGAAATTAAACTTTACTTGAACTTCGAACAAGTGCTTTTGCTTCATGGTCTGAATGTATACGACAGAGTGGATCGAATTTTGAAATTTCGACTAAAGAATACATAAAATGATAGTTTATGTTATAGAAAGTAAAAAGAAACAATTTCATCTTCACGAGAAACGTTCTACTAAGCCCTTCTTCCCCAAATATCTTGGAATTACCGCGCCACTCCTTCTAAGCCATAACACAAACAGTTACTGGCAAGAATCGGATACATAGTTCCTGCGGACTCGCAGCAACTAACCACAAAATTCCAAAATTTAAAAATACGCAGATCAATTCTTCCATCACGATTTTTTCGATTTTCATGGGTTTTAAGTAAAACTTAACAATATGGCGTCATAGTGACGTCAGATTACGTCACTGTGTCAATCAAATTATGCCTTGATGTTGAAAATGGTGAGTACTTTACCACAGGCTCCTGGTACATTATTCTGTGTAATTTTTAGTTGCCTATCATGAACGGATTTGAAGTTATAGAGGGAGGCCTCCGAAGGCCCCCTCGGTCGCCTGAAGCAAAAAATAAATAAATAAATAAATAAAGCCCGCAGTTAAGCCCTTCAACGCAAATATTTTGAAAACTATGCACCTCTCCTCCTAGTAAATATAGTGGCCGAGCCATTCTTGGATGCATTTCTAGTCAAAAAGGCGCAACTTTTAATAAGAGGATTCATTTGTTTTGTTTAACTTAGAAATAATATGCAACTTTGATGTTTCAATGTGCGGTTTCGTGCAAGGCACTAATGACAAGTTTGACTGGACTCGACACAACGGAAGCACACCTTCTCATGATACAGGACCTTCCTTTGATCACACCACTGGAAACTTGACCGGTGAGCTCTAAACTAATTCATCAGTACATCTAGCCAGTCCTACTATTGGCAACGAGAATTGTAATAACGTATAACAAATTTAACAGTCAGTTGGTCGGCATTTCTACTTCATTTTTTGCTTGAAAATATCGCTAGTTTTAGTCTTGCAAATTTAATTACATATCACTCTTTTCTACCCTTTTTATGTTGTTGCAGTTGTTTTTTAGTAGATGAAACTGCTCGTTTTTGTTTGTTTTTTTGTTGCTTGTACGTTGCACAGGTGTATTAAATGTAGGCGAGAGTATCTAATTTCGACTGCCTCTTCGGATCGGTGCAACTACAAACGTTGCAGTTACTCTTTACATCCGTGGGCTTTGTTGTCATTTGCCCTTTTATTCTACCATGAATATAATACGTCTGTCTTCAAAGAAAATAATAAAACGAATAAAAAGAAACTTGGGCATTTACTTATAGGTACTTCAGATGATCATTCTACGTCATTTACGCTGAACTAACGTTGTTAGAATACTGTAATTTTAAGTCAACTGGACACTTTTTCAGTGCCTTCTGGTCAATTTCATTTGCCTGTTGCTTTCCTTACATTTTTTCCTCTTTGTAGGTTAATACATGTGCATTTTTTAGAAATATTTAGTCCACAGGAGAGCTAGACGATATGACAAAATCGGGCTGTCCTCTACCGAAAAAGACTAAGTTGCTACTCTGTAACCATCTTCATCCATATAAGGTTATTACATGTATATAGAAGCATCCAGTCCAAGACAACCAGGTGATAACGCAAAATTGTACAGTCCTCCACTGAAATTCTTTGGGAATATGTGCCTTCAGTTCTATTACCATATGTCTGGTGCAACTACTGAAAGCCTGAAAGTCAACGTAAGTGGGAACTTAGTGTTCTCTGCACGTGGTGATAAAGGAGGCTTGTGGCGTAAAGCCAGCGTAAATATATCAGCTATCGAGGGATTGCATAGGGTAAGCCATGCGTTATTTTTGTGTCTCTTCTAACAACAAAAATGACAACAACCGAATCTTTATTTAACAATAAATCAGGATATTGAAAGTACAATTAGAATTTAAACTTTAATGACCCCATCAATGGTGGTAAAACGCTGTTCTCTGAAAGCGGTAATTGGGAAAGCCAACCGGGTTGGGAGACATAGGCCACTAATCGCTCACTTCTTTTTGTTAATTTAACTGCCATTAAAGTACAGCAGCGGGTCCGGGAATTTTTTAATAAAGGGTTCCGAACTTGTGCTCACCGTTAAAAGTATGTTAAAACTGTTTACAACTGATAGTTTTCACCAATTCTGGCCATCATTCGCTGTCATTTAGTTACATTTATATAAACTACGTAGATTCAGTTTTACTGAAAGCACCTTCAATAACAAGATTTTTCTGGTCTGAAGGGTGCGCAGGTCCACCATCCAGAAGACGTCTTTCGGTTCTTGGGTCTATGTTATCCGAATCTTACTTAAGCCATACGTTTCTGTACTTCGGTCTGTAATGAAAAACTAAAAAAGTCGACAAGGCTGCATCCGTTATAATACTTCATCTTTACCATTAATTATAAATTAAGCACACATGAAATATAAGTGATGTACCATTTGGTAACATTATTTAGTCATAGCAAGATTATTCTTTCTTACTCATAGTGGTGCAAGTAAGTCCGTAAATGTAGTGCAAAATATGATGCACCTAGTGTTTCCAAGAGGATGTGTTTTGCTATTAGCCGACATTTCCTTATTTCTGTAGTTAAGTTTGCAGTTTTTTGACAAATTCGAAGATAATTTTTCATTAATTTCAAGACATTAATAACAACAGCGACTCTTCCGGACTGATTTCACCTTTGACAGGTAACATTTGAAGGCGTAGTGGGAAGCGATTATACTGGTGACATAGCAATTGACGACTTCTCCTTGACAGCAGGGTCATGTCCTTATGGTAAGTTTTTTGACTAAAGGGTGTACTGTCACCTATTTTGAAATTTTAAAAAAGACGTCTTTGCAAATTTTGAGAGCGTGAAGGGGGGCCGGGGCACTTGATAAGCAAATAGACAAGATGTTACAGGGCTCTGCTTTCTTTTATTCTCCCCGCCGGCGACGGACCTTTTCAGTTGTTGCTTCACCTACTTCGACTGCAACTATTGGCGAACTTAAAAGCTGTTTTTTTTTATACACAGTCCGTAGTCCGTGTTTTATACTCAGTTTGTAGTTTCTAGTCTGCATTTTATACCTAGTCCGTGTTTTATAAACAGTCCACAGTCCGTGGTCCGCAGTCTGCAGTTCGTGTTTTATACTGACCGGTTCGATGAGTTCGATAAAGTTCGATTACCGAACAGTTTGATTGGTTACGTCCACAATTAAGAGGCAATGTCCCTCAAAGCGTTCCACTCGATTTCAGACTCGAAAACACTTTTGCCTTATATTTATATCATCAATACCACTATCCATCCTTATAACTAAATTGCAGTTAGAATGAGGAAATAGTTTATTTTACTGCCATTCTCAGCATTTCATCTCTGAAATGCTGATCGTTACCGGCTAAAATATGCAAATTTTAGACGCTGTTATTCAGCTTTTTTTAACGATCGTTAAAAGCTACTACGGGCCGTTAAAACCTAGACCATTTACACTCATTTGGAAGTATATTGTTTCTACTTACTGTTTCAATACGATTTAGTCGTATCTCCTTGTAATCAGCAAAAACAGGTTATCTTTATTCTCGTAATTCAATTATTAGTAAGAAAACTGCACCAAAATATGCCTCAGGAACTTCATAAAATTCTTAAAAGTGGCACCTAACCTAGGTATCTTTTGGTTAAAGATAAAGAGGTATTCTATCAATTTATGCACTAAAACTTGTGGTACAACGCGATTCAGACTTGAAGGTTTCGAATCAAACTTGCATATTGATGCAGAATTCGCCTTGCGGACACCGGCTGTTTTGACAGTAAATTTCTCCAAATAGTTGCCGCTCGGAGATAAAATATGTTTTTTTAACCGAAAAAAAAATATTTTTCTTCCTCTTCTTCCTTTTTCAATAAATATATCTTCAGAAATATATTCCTAAAAGTTCAGCAGCCAAACCTTTTCAAATTTAAATTTACTAAATAAATCGTGTTATTGCTACCTTACCGTTATGTGACACGATTTGGTGGGTTCATTCGAAGCATAGTCACAGAGCGAGACTTAGAAAAGGACCAGAAAGTCAGTCACCGCATTGGCTTGTTTCAATATTTTGTTATAATTATTGATATTATTAAGCTTGAAAATAATAAAAAATGCTATTAGGCAACTTTTTTTCTACTTTATTTACAGGAAAACTGAACGGAAGTATACACCATTAAATTTACTTACCTTTGCCACTACACTCTTTTTTTTTATAAGAATGTTATTTTTCCGGCCCAGGCTGAATATTCTTATTTTTCTGCCGATTTTAGGCTGAAAATATTCTTGTATTATTCTTAGATTATAGCTAATGACATTTCCGTTTTCGAATTTATTGGGGTATCAAGCACGTGCTCCATCGCTTTTCGATGCAGTGAGCGAGGTCAAGATGTCACGTCAAACGACACTTGGCCGTTTTGGCTTTTGGTTTTTCGCCGTTCAGAGAAACGAATAATTTTATACGGTTAAGTTCAAAATCTCAGCCTCGGCTTTATTCTTAAAATATTCTTAAAATTTCGCAAGTTTCAGCCTCGATATTCTTATAAAATATATTCTTATTAAAAAAAGAGTGTAACCTTAATTGTTAGTCTCGCCCTGCCGTACGTTCTTTATTAGACATACAACAGTTGCGTTTTTAGGGAACATTTTTTTTACAGATAAAATTAAGTATTTACATTTTACAGTGGGCAAGTCCTTCACGAATTGACCTTTACGCTGTATGGGACGAGCGTACACGGTAATCCTTAAAGATAAATTGTGAAAATGAGGATTGTACCCTAAAAGCCGAGAAATCAAAAAACAGAATAGGGCGTCTATTCTCGTCTACTCCACATCTTAATTACGTGTTTATGAATTCCCATCACGACTAAGCTGATCGCTATTTTCGCTTGAAAACGAAGAAATGTGTACAGTCAATATCTAGATACCTGAACTTAAGCAACTTTAGTAAGTACCTTATTATAGGAAATTAACGCTCCATGAAATTAAGGCATTGGAAATTAACGCGACTTAAATTAACGCGAATTTAATGGACAACAACTTTTGAATAAAGAAAATTAACGCGAAAGAGGAGGTAGAATTTTATCATAAAGGAAATTAACGCGATTGGTGGTGACAACTGGACACAAAGTTAACAAATATTGTGAACCTTCCCCTTAGCTTTGGTGAAAGATGAAAAATAAAGGGTAAATGAAAAGAAAAAAGCTTGTAGGTAATGTTTTTTAGGAGTCAAGAATGTCTGGACAGGTTCCAAAATTGGGGTTAAAATACTGGAAATTAAGAGCGCGGAAATTAGCGTTGCACTTAATTAACGTGGCGGAAATTAACGCGAATTTTAACGATTCGCGTTAATTTCATGGAGCGTTAATTTCCTATAATAAGGTAGGTCATAGTACATTATTAAGGCGTGATGAATCAACCACCCACTAATCGCAAATATGATAGACCCTGCTACACGTTGTCAATAGCTTAGGTCCGATATATGAAAATTCTAGCATGAGTCTTTATGGTCATATTTCAGTCTGTATTTGGTTTGTTATTCTTTGTGCTTTAGTCTCCTCTGGGAATTCCGAGACAGTCTGGACAGTTAGAGAGGGAGCCTTGAATTCAAGTTGGAATTTTGATATATCGAACTTTGGTTATTTCGTGATGAACAGTGAGTGAAGTGAGCTTGATAGTGTTCGTTTGGCGTATTTATCAGAAAACAATTAGATTATTAAAATATTTTATCGAATTAAGCGTCACCGTTTCATTTCATCGCGTAAAAGTCACATAACAAATGCGAAAAAACTCAACCTGCCAAAGAATTTTCGAAAAAAAATTAACTAAGACTTGCACAATAAAAGCTTTATTGATTCAGTTACAAGAAGAAATATTGTTGCCCCGTTTGTTTGATAAAAGCGACAGTCGACTCTTTTCAGCAGTTGCATTCTTGGATAACCTCCGTTAACAACCTAATAAAGTCTGTCTTTCTATCTTTTGCTCGGAAAGGTACTTCAAAGTGGCGAAGAATAGTCTTGAACATTGCAACATTGAAGGCCTGTAGCTTCCCTTCCTTGTGATAGGCGCAAAGATCATATGTGTCATATACTATCGGATGCTCTAGTCCAATTCTGCTTTGAATATCGTCAAGCAAATTGTTGCGATCAGAGTCTCCAATGAGGGCGTCGATGTCGTTATTCTCATCTGCTGTAATATCAAATTCCTGTTCCTTTGATATAGCATCCTGACCTCACGTTCTCTGCCGTGAAGCGAGGCATGAAAAAAAAAAAACAAAAACAAAAACATTATTTGGGTCTTGGTGAGCCACTCCTCTCTTTGAAACAATCTTTCATTCCGTTCATTTCTGGCATTGCGCATTTGACGTTCGATCTCTTCTAAATTGGGTTTTTTGCCCGTTCTTTCTCCCATTTCAAACCTTGTTGTAAGGTACCGTCTCACGTTCTCAGAAAAACGAACTCCGCCGGTTCTACCTTTGTTAAGAGCCCATCCAATACTTAGACGAGAATTTGTGCTGTTAACAGTCAGACCAGTGGAAGATTTGTTGCTTGTTAACTTCTGGTTCTCAATTGAAGAAAATGTTTCAGCCCAGTTTTTCCGTACGTTATCATAAAGACTTCCCGACTTCCTAGTATCATGTATTCCTACGTCTATATGCAATTCAAGTTCGGAGAAAGAGTGAAGAGTGCAATTACAGCCTTCTTCAGGGCACACAAACATCGATGGCTGATTGTCAATTTCAACGTCGTCTTTACTTGTTTGACACTTTCTTGGGCGATGAAGGTCTCTTATTTCTGTGTTGGTGAAAAATCCTTTTCCCTCCATTAATGATATATTTGTGCAACCCTGGTGCCATATGTACAAAGATTGCCAAGGGATAAGCTTACCGACCCCAACAGCGTAAGCTTTACACACTCTTATCCCACTCTCTTCGTATCTAAAGTTGTAGAACTCACTAAATTGTTTTATCTTCTGAACCTCAAGAATTTTGGATGACTCATCCAAAATGGCTACAGCGGTTGTTGTTCCCTTGACAGGCCGTTCCTTAAGCGCCTCTTGCATTGTTCCTACGTTCATGATGTCATGGCCTTCCGCGCAGTACTTTCTTCTTGCTGCTTTCATGGGACAAAGCACCCTGTCACAAACAAGCTTTCGTTGCTGGGGTTCTGAAAAATCATAACGTGCAACTGTAATTCGCACTCGATCTCCAATATCTTTGACTGCTGCTGATTGCAGTGGTAGCAGCCAGCCTCGTCAGAACGTAGAAATGCCTGCTTAACAGTTGGAAAATTTACTTTGGTGTTTTGAAAAAGGTTTTCTAGAATAGATACAACCGCACACCAATCTTGACAACACGAATCTAATAAATGGGCATACGACAGGTCCTTAGCTTTCTGAGTTTCTTGGTCTTTTGAGATCACACTGCTTATATGCCAGCTAAGGGCTCTTTTAGCAAACCATTCACTTTGCTTTTCTCTGTATTTCATTTGAAGAAATTTCATGGCCCAGTCATTAACAACAAGGACTGATTGGAGGGCTTCTTGTTTAGCAGATTTTTGGTTAACAGAACGTAAGGCATGAGATTTCCAAAGAAAAATGCCATTCTTAGATCTTTCAAAATCGAAAAGAAGAACATGCTTTTGTTCTTGGCTGTAAAGATGGCTGGAGTGTTTCTTTACACTTTCTTCCATCTCGTCCAACGTTGCCTTCAATTGTTCGCATTGTTCACACACCATATTGTGTGTGTGAGGACTGATGGTTGAAGCATAGATAAACTGGATCGCTCAACGCAAATCTTCTGCAGTGGTCTGGGCACTCACTCTCCTCTGCTGAACAGTTCACTTTAAACTCCGTCTTCAGGTATCTTTTGCCATCGTTCAATCTCTTTGCAAGTTCTGTAACTCTTCTTTTATCGGCACCAGCCTGATTCAGCTCTTCTAGAATACCCAATAGCCGCTCAAAAGATGCGACCCCTTCTGCTGCAATGTTGTCCAGACCACTGAGAGACTTCTGCTGTGAAGCCTGTCTCACCTCAAGAATGCGAAAAAGGGTTGAGCGGCTAGCCGGTTCAAATGATTCTTCTTTGCAATGTTGAAAGTACTGCGTAATCAGGGTCGATCTAGTCACGGTCCGGATTACGTTTGGCATTGTTATTTTGCCTCCCCCATCTAAGGTCAGTGTTCGCGTTCCAAAGGAGATATCTTGGTAGAAATAAGGACGGTTTACAAGATCTATAAAGTGGTTAACTTTGCTTGTGTCCAGACGTACTCGATGGCCGAATACTTTCGGGATACCTCACCCAGGCCCTCGTTTCCTTGCATGCAATCTCGCTCTTTCTATTTGTCTCAAACTTATCTTTTCATAAGGCTCGTGGAATTTCTGTAACAGCTTCATGGTATACCGATAAGCGTAGATGCTGAGTACTTCAATCTTAACATTCTTTGTCATGGCATCTCGATATGCAGACATAAAAGCAATAAGATCCTCTGTTGGTTCATCAAGATCGTTCGCGGTAGGCTGGCGTATCGCTTGAAAAAGCTTTTCGCTGTCTTTCGGAGCTATAACACTGCAGATTACTTCACATACTTTCGTTGCTTTCGAGTTTGACTAATAGTCGCGGGTCGCGGGTCGCGGGTAGCGGGTAGCGGGTCCAAATTCGCGGTCGCGGGTCCAATGTCGCGGTCGCGGGTCCAAAGTCGCGGCAGGGGAAAATGATTTGGGGTTCGAGGTAACAGCTGAGTGAAAACGACTGATATGAACACAATATAAAGGGAAAAAATCTTTTTTATGCGCGATACTCTACGGTAGCCAATTTACAGGTTACGGATGTTAGAGTCAACAAAATAATGTCTCAAGAAAAGACCTAAAAGAAAAAGCTGGCCGACTTTTGTGTTCAGCGCAAGTTTATTTTTTTTTCTTTCTATCGGGCCCCGTCATGTGTAAATTCAGCTTTGAATATACTTATGCATAACAGTATCTGATAAAAAAGTTACCATAAGTTACCATCGCTTTCTTCTTGTCGATGAATTGCTCACAAATGCTTAGGGGTTCAATTACTGAAAAATACGCGATACACTTCATAGACTGCAGATTATATTACGTTACAACAACTTAAAGCCTTTTTTAAAAAAAGCGCACTCGGGCTCAAAAAGCTACGAGTCTGTCGGTAGAAGAAACAAGAACTCTTATATTCAGCAAATGTTTTCGGCAAAACTGAAAGAAAATGTATTAAAATAGGCGCATGAAACTTCATTCGAGCGGTATTCAAGGCATGAATTTGATATGGAAACAAGTAATAATCCACCAAACGATAAATCTTGGCACTCTCGGGTTCGAACCTGATTAATTACGAAGTCCATCTACTACCAGTTAGCAAGTGACTCATTTTCATATCCCTTTCGCTGCAAATAACTCGTGTCTACGTTCGCGCGTACCCACGAGTTAAAAAGTGAAATCTCATACAAAACCAATCACTACTTTGCCAAAATAATGTTTAAAGAACGACCTATTGTTTCCTACGACACACGATTTCACGCCGGTATAGATGTATAGCATGTCACCCCTTGTAGTTTTTTACTGAAAAAAAAAAATTGACGTATCCAAAAGGCTGAAGTGGGCGTTTTCCTCTGTCCAGTTAACCTCTCTTGGTTATTTTTTATTGTGCCCTGTAATAAACAGGGAAACCAAGTTCCCATTTACAATAAAAGCTTTGGTGATTTTATCGGTACTATATTGGCAAAGGTGAAATAAACGATCATGTTGCATAAAAAATACGTAGTTAAATGAAATGAAATTTTAAAAGTACAATGAATGATGCATTCTTACGTTTTATAAGAATCAAAGTCTTGAAACTGGGTGCAATACATATCAACTATTAATAATTAATAGTCCGGGCATTTTGCGAAAACAAATAGGTCAACCTGTCACTAATCGCAAAAGAAGGTTTTTTTTAACGGTTATTGACTCAGCAACATGTCCTCTACAACATATCAAAGCTCCCTGGAAATCCCTGGGGGGGAAGTTGCCAAAAACGGGTTTTATTAGAACCCCATATCTCCCCTAAAGCACAACATGGAAACGAGGCTGGATGTAATGTCTGCCTTTCGCGCGAGTTGTGTGCTTCATAATAATATAAACTAGCATAGATCGAAAGATTTTATTAAAGTTACTGTCCAAGAATGTCTAATAAAGTGTATGTTGCATAAAATAACCGCTTCTATAAGATTTTTTTAATACACTGTACTGTCAAAAATTACATAGCTTACAGAAAACACCCATCATGTGGATGGATATTAGGGTACGTGCAGTATTTACCACTCACAATTGCGTCTGCGGCTTTTTGTAGCTAGAAAAACGGCAAGAGCCTGTTTAGTTTCTGAAAATTTGTTTCCTAATTTTACTGATTGCCTAAAGATTGAATTCTAACAAAAGACACAATAGCTGAAAAGCTGATTTGACTCTCACCTTGTCGCGTTTTGTTCGGATGTCAGTTTAACTTCAAAAAGACTTTGATATTATTAAATAATATATTTCATTTTTTAAGTTATAGGAAAAATAATTATAAGGAATGCAGACATCCACCGATAAGTAATGTCTCAGCCGACTTAAAGGCAAAATGCAAAAACCAACATGGCAGTCTTTATACTTAATCGTTATTAACCCTCGGACGTACACTCAAATTCACACTCCCACAGAAGTACAAGTGGGGGTGGGGGGGGGGGAGAGATGGAGCCCTCCCCTAGAGTTTTTGATGTGTTGCAGTATTTCAAAACAGTGGAAAGCCTTTGACCTTCTTAACAGGATGAGGTATATCATTAATAGGTGGTGGCGCTCCTGGAGGCCTATGACGTCACCAACAATGGTGGCCATCTTAGCCGCCATCTTGGATTTTGCCAAGAATTAGACATTAGGTTAAAACCGCGAGAAATGGTGATTTTTTGTGCTTGACATGAAAAATAACACATGAATAAGCACTATGTAGTCCTTGTAGAAGTTCTGGCTTTTTTACACAGGAACCATAAATGATAAGAGTTTCGCTACACTGTACATACGGGATGTTTGCATAACTGCCTTTTGGCGCGAAAAGATCTCCCTTCACTTGAACTCTCTGGTCAACATGGCGGACAATGTGAATGATAAGGGTGACTCTAAGACAATCCAACAGATTGTGAAGGCTGTAAAGGCAAACTTAAACTTTATAAAAGGAGAAGCGTTAAGGCTTCTGAGAACAAATTCCTCTCAATTTACTTTTGAGGAAAACATGAGTAATTTCAAAACACGCCTGCAGAATAGAGATTACCCAGCTTAGACTGCAAAACAGTCCGTATTTTTGCGTATTCAAATAAGCGCAAGCAGTCAACCAAAAGGTCTGGAACGAGGCTGTTTTGCAGTCTAACCCAGCTAGAATTGTAGGAAAACACCTTTCAGAGATTAAATTCTCTGATAGAGAAATGTCGCTAGCGCAGAGAAACAAAACCGCACCTAAGAAAATACTGCCCTTTCTAACACAATACCATCCGGCGTTGCCTAACCTAAAGGACACACTGATGGGGAAATGGCAATTATAGAAAATCAGCCGCAACTGAGAGAAATCTTTAAGGAGCCCCCCATCATCTCATATCGTAAGGGAAAATCCCTAAAGGACATCTTAGTTAAAGCTAAGCTATGAAGGCTTTTATTCATCCGCGAACTGCAGGAGTCATGTAGGCTTGTCAACACTGTTAGCAGAGTTGACAAAGTTTTCTCGTGAGCATCAAGTCGACGAAATAAAAATTCAGAATTATCATATGATGCTGAGTTTAGATTACTTTCTGATGCCTCTAACAGTCTAACCAGTCCAACGAAAAACTCTTCGTTGTTCGGTAGCCATCGAGAAGCCATGACGATGATCACATCAGAGGTGAGGAAAGCTCAGGTTCCAAGCCTCCCATCTATAGACTCGTACCTAGTCGTTACTCTGTTCCTGTGTATTTTTACTTCCGCTTCCTTTGGAATTGAAATTTTGGTTTTTCGAATTCGAATATGTGACGTGACTTTAAGTCCAAATTAAAGGTTTCATTTGGAATTTTGCGGAAGATTATGGTTGCATTGTTAACGATTAAGTGGCTTATTAGAGAGGAGAAGGTGAATTGAGTTCAAATCATGTAATTTGCATTTTAGTCGGAATGGTGATTTGAACTTCAACATCCGCGATGTCGAGTTTTCCCTTTATAGTTTCAACTTGTTCAAAGTAACTTCAAGTTCGAATGATGCTATTTCGACTGC
Source organism: Porites lobata (assembly GCA_942486035.1). Classification (NCBI taxonomy): domain Eukaryota; kingdom Metazoa; phylum Cnidaria; class Anthozoa; order Scleractinia; family Poritidae; genus Porites; species Porites lobata. The sequence goes on from CALNXK010000365.1 coordinate 79,675, forward strand.
GTTCACTGCGATTTCAAATTCATATGACGAGATTTCGACACGGATAGTCTAATTTTTGAACTTCAAATTGTCTTTTATTTTCAATTATTTTTGTCCGCAAATGTACGCCATAATATGAGCTGCTTTGACCGGTTCAACGAAACTGAAACGCTACGATGAAACAAAAGGAAGTGTTCCGCTCATTTCTTTTGCTATTTGACAACGCTTTTTTACAGTGCATTGAGAGAAAGTGTTTAGCCGTCGCACGCAGTAAGATCAGTCAGATCATTCTAAGGGTATTCAAACCGTTGCATTGACAGCTAGCGATTCTTTTACGGAGTAGTCGGCTTTCCGATAGCTTAGTTATTCAATTACTATGCAGCGCATTAAAAAACTGGGCACTGTAAGTACATGTTGCAAAAGACGATAGCATTCTGGGCAATGAATCACTTCTAAAGCCTTTCGAAACAATAGGGAACAAAACTCTCTTGGGGAGAGGGGATGAATTCGTTTCTACTTACCCCTACCAGGAAAGAATGCAAGGACGTACGGAGGGACCTACGGTGACGTCATAACCAAATTTCTCGTATCGACAGTTTTCCATTTTCTCTTAGGTATGGAGCTCCACGCTCGCGCGCGCGGAGGCTCCGCTATTAACTGAGATTTACCGACACCCGATATATATCGAAAATGTTTACCAACTACCGACAACTACCCCCCATTCAGACCTTCTTAAAAACATGTCAACAACGGGCAGAGGTTTTCTGACAGATCTAGCGAAACTGAAGGAAAACATACCCTGGATGGCACATCGCGCGATGCTATGGAGGCCCCCTCATGATTCCTTATCATCGATTGTAACATTCTACAATTTTATACAGAGTGAGATGCTAGAATAATTCAGTCTTGACTAACCTAATCGTGCTCTTTGATTAAAGAACCACGAAAATGGAGAATCAGAGACTATAATTAGAAACTGATGTTATGAAAGTTCGAACTTCAAAATAATATAGTTATTTTACATTTACTAAAATAATGTACTTATATGATATTTACACTTAAGTCAAACCTCTTTAATACGGACACTAATGGGCCAGAACCAAGTGTCCGCTTTACAGAGGTGTCCGTATTATGGAGATAGGGAATGTATAATTTTGGCTTTTCGGGGACCAAACGAACTGTCTGTATTATAGAGGTGTCCGTAAGGAGAGGTTAGACTGTATCTGCTTAATCTGCAGCAAAACAAACATCCGTAGCGAAAGGAAGTTATCGACAGATGACGTAAATATCCTTGACCGATCAAAGTTCGGCAAAATATATTTTTTCATCTTTTAAGAACTGGATAAAAATATGATCATATGAAGGGAGCTGTGAAGCATTTTGTGGCTTACTGAGTCAAGTGGTTCATTACTACTCTTACTAGGCGCCATGTCTACTGATATGATGCGGTTCGATATATATATGCAAGAGCTCTTACCAGTTGCTACGAATTCGGAAACCAAGAAGCAGAGTGTTAAGAACCTTTTGAACAGTAGATTCACTTTCCAATTGTGGCAAATTCTCGTTTTTCTGTTCGTAATGACGATCATTATTACTGTCACTCGTATTCTGGCCGCAAGGTTTGGTCCAGCGAGCCCATGCTGCAAAATTTCTGGCAAAGAAACCAGTGGTGTATTCGCAGCAACTAAGGAGGATAGAGGTAACTTAACTTTCCTCCCACTTCGACACTTAGCATTTAGTGCTTTAATGCTGCGCTCTTCTAGATTATTGAATTTAAGTAAGGGTTGCATTGTGCAAGCCATTTCATTCCTAAAACTACGAGCGAATTAAATTAATTCATCCAGTGGTCAATGAAACGCCTTACCAAGATATATAACCTTAAAAGAAAACCTCCTAAGGTCAGGATTTAGTGACAAAATGTCGTTATCTAATTTTTATGCCAAGAAAGACCCTTAAAACGTCGAGCCCGAAATCCTCCTAGAAAAAATCAAGAAAAGAGAAAATAGAAAAAGCGAGGAGAAAGAAAGGAGGAGAATGAAGAAGGCAAATGACTGCACTCTTAGTTTTCATGTTGACATCTTTATTTTGGTTGTAAAGTTATTCAATAATCCAGCTCTGATATATATTTTTCCTACCCTTGCAGCTAACAGAAATCTGATAAAAAAGGATATATTTTAAAAGCTAATGATTAAGTAAAGGCTTTCATTTTTCAGCTTTAAAGCCCTACGACTAAATTTGTTGCAGTTTTACAGCCAACAGTTCACTCTATTACTCTGAAAACCTCCTGTTGTTTTGGGGTTTCTTGAGTGGAACATGGGCTTCCTGTGCAAAAGCCAACCGTGTTTAATATTTATCCCTTTGAAAAAAAGAAACACTTTGTTTTTATCAGCGAAAACTAGGTAGTAGTCACTCTTTCGTCTTTCACTTTTCCATAAAAGTAAAAAACACATTTTGTGCATTTTTTTGTTTAACCGTATAATTTTAACTAACGTGGATGCCCTGTGTTAAAAGCTCAAAATGTTTAACGCTTAATTTTGACATGCTCCGCAGAACGGATTTTGGCGGATTTTTAGTATGTTGCTAGATGGGCAACCCTTACTTAACTGGCGTTGAAAACAATTCTGTTGCAATTAGCTTGATGTTGAGTCTCGAAAATGCCTAGATTGACTGGTCTAAAGCCCTCGGCTCTTTCGGCTTTCTCCCTCTTCGAGGAGCAGGCACAGGCTTTGTTGTCGTACTGCCACTTCCACTCATTTTTAATCCCTCACTATATATACTACATTTCACTATATACACTACATTCCACAGAGAAGCAACGCTAAAAACTGCTTTAGAATTACTGGATTACAGCGTCAAGATTCGAAGCCAAATGTAGACAATAACACGCGCTTTTCTCCCTCGAAATCAATCACCGAGTGTATCAAATTCACAAAGAGGGCGGAGTTGTGAACAGATTTTTGACAACTCGACGACATTTTTGAACCCCCTGGTCGGAGCGAACTCATTGTATGGAAAAAGAACAGTCGGTTTTTTTCTCTCTCGCCACGCTTTACCAATTTCTTTACTGATTTTAAGAAAAAAAACCCGACTATTTTGCAGTCTACAGGAAGCAAGAAATAAATAAATAAAGCCCGCACTTATTAAAGCTCTTCAACCCAAATATTTTGGAAACGATGCGCCTCTTGTCCTAGTAAATATAGGAGCCGAGCCTTTCTTGGATGCATTTCTAGTCAATTTAGAAGACCTGAATTCCAATATTACTTGGAGAGCAAGTTCTCTTATTACGCCTGCATTTACGCTTAGGTGTTAATTAAGGTTAAGCCTCACCGCTCTTAACTAACTCGTGGTCAGCCTGTGTAATTGTACTTTCTAGGATCGTATCATGCCTTTGAGGTGATCGTTAAAGTCGTTGACCCCAGGAAGAAAAGGCTCAGTTTTTAATGTGAGAATTTATTTGTTTTATTTATCTTAGAAATAATAGGCAACTTTGAAACAATATGCAACTTTGATGTTTCAATGTGCGGTTTCGTGCAAGGCATTAATGACAAGTTTGACTGGACTCGACACAGTGGAAGCACACCTTCTGACCTTACAGGACCTTCCTTTGATCACACCACAGGAAACATGACCGGTGAGCTCTAAACTAATTCATCAGTACATCTAGCCAGTCCTACTATGAGCAACGAGAATTGTAATAACGTGTCACAAATTTAACAGTCAGTTGGTCGGAATTTCTACTTCATTTTTAGCATGAAAATATCGCTAGTTTTAGTCTTGCAAATTTAATTACATGTCACTCTTTTCTACCCTTTTTTTGTTGTTGTTGCTATTGTTGTCTTAGATGAAACTGCTCGTTTTTGTTTCTTTTTTTGTTACTTGTACGTTGCACAGGTGTATTAAATATAGGCGAGAGTATCTAATTTCGACTGCCTCTTCGGACCGGTGCAACTACAAGGTTGCAGTTACTCTTTACATTCTGGGCTTTGTTGTCATTTGCCCTCTTATTCTACCATGAATAAGCGTCTTCCTTCAAAGAAAAAAAATAAAACGAATAAAAGGAAACTTGGGAGTTACTAATAGGTACTTCGATTCAGATCATCATTCAACGTTATTTAAGCTGAACTAACGTTGTTAGAATACTGTTTTAAGTCAACTGGATACAGTCAACTCCCTTTATTGCGGACACTGTAAGGACCTCGAGTAAGTGTCCTTATTAGCGAGAATCCGTAATAGCGGGAGTTTATTTCAGTCAAACATCTCTAATTTGTTTTTGCCTGGGATTTAGCTGCTGTCCTTTTTATCGCGGTGTCCGTTATAGCGGGGTGTCCGCAAGGCGAGAGTCGACTGTACTTTTTCAGTGCCTTTTGGTCAGTTGTTTTTCTTGTTGCCTTCCTTACATCTTTTCCTCTTTGTAGGTTATTACATGTGCATTTTTTAGAAATATTTAGTCCACAAGAGAGAGCTGGATGATATGACAAAATTAGACCGTCCTCTACCGAAAAAGACTAAGTTGCCACTCTCTAACCATCTTCATCCCTATAAGGTTATTACATGTATATAGAAGCATCCAGTCCAAGACAACCAGGTGATAACGCAAAATTGTACGGTCCTGCACTGGAATCCTTTGGGAATATGTGCCTTCAGTTCTATTACCATATGTATGGTGCAACTACTGGAAACCTGAGTGTCACCGTAAGTGGCAACTTAGTGTTCTTTGCACGTGGTGATAAAAGAGGCATTTGGCGTAAGGCCAGCGTAAATGTATCAGCTATCGAGGGATTGCATAGGGTAAGATAAGCGTTATTTTTGCTTCTCTTCTAACAACAACCGAATCTTTATTTTTATCAACTCATTGCTTAACAATAAATTAGGATAATGAAAATATTGAAAGTAAAATTAGAATTTAAACTTTAATGACCCCATCAATGGTGGTAAAACGCTGTTCTCTGAGAGCGGTAATTGGGGAAGCCAACCGGGTTGGGAGCCATAAGCTACCAATGGCTCACTTTTTTTGTTCATTTAATTGCCATTAAAGTACAGCAGCGGGTCCGGGAATTTTTTGATAAAGGGTTCCGAACTTGTGCTCATCGTTGAAAGTATGTTAACTGTTTACAGCTGATAGTTTTCACCAATCCTGGCCATCATTCGCTGTTATTTAGTTAAATTTATATAAACTACGTAGATTCCTATCTGCGATCCTTAAGTGGTAGTAATTTCAGCTTTACTGAAAGTACCTTCCATAACGAGACTTTTCTGGTCTGAAGGGTGCGCAGGTCCACCATCCGGAAGACGTCTTTCGGTTCTCGGGTCTATGTTATCCGAATCTTACTTAAGCCATAAGTTTCTGTACTTCGGTCTGTAATGAAAAACTGAAAAAGTCGACAAGACTGCATCCGTTATAATACTCCATCTTTACCATTAATTATAAATTAAGCACACATGAAATATAACTGATGTACCATTTGGTAACATGATTTAGTCATAGCAAGATTATTCTTTCTTACTCATAGTGGTGCAAGTAAGTCCGTAAATGTAGTGCAAAATATGATGCGCCTAGTGTTTCCAAGAGGATCTGTTTTGCTATTAGCCGACATTTCCTTATTTCTGTAGTTAAGTTTGCAGTTTTATGACAAATTCGAAGATAATTTTTCATTAATTTCAAGACATTAATAACAACAGCGACTCTTCCGGACTGATTGCAACTTTTGACAGGTAACATTTGAAGGCGTAGTGGGAAGCAGTTACACTGGTGACATAGCAATTGACGACTTCTCCTTGACAGCAGGGTCATGTCCTTATGGTAAGTTTTTTTGACTGAGGGGTGCACTGTCACCTATTTTGAAATTAAAAAAGACGTCTTTGCAAATTTTGAGAGCGTGAAGGGGGGACCGGGGCACTTGATAAGCAAATAGACAAGATGTTACAGGCTCTGTTTTCTTTTATTCTCCCCGCCGGTGACGGACCTTTTCAGTTGTTGCTTCACCTCCTTCAACTGCAACTATTGGCGAACTTAAAAGCTGTTTTTATAGACACAGTCCGTAGTCCGTGTTTTATACTCAGTTTGTAGTTTCCAGTCTGCATTTTATACCTAGTACGTGTTTTATAAACAGTCCACAGTCCGTGGTCCGCAGTTTGCAGTCCGTGTTTTATACTGACCGGCTCGATTAGGTTCGATTGAGTTCGATAAAGTTCGATTACCGAACAGTTTGCGTGGTTACGTCGGCATTTAAGAGGCAATGTCCCTAAAAGCGTTCCACTCGATTTCAGACTCGAAAACACTTTTGCCTTATATTTATATCATCAATACCACCATCCATCCTTATAACTAAATTGCAGTTAGAATGAGGAAATAGTTTATTTTACTGCCATTCTCAGCATTTCAGCTCTGAACGACCGTTACCAGCTAAAATATGCAAATTTTAGACGCTGTTAATCAGCTTTTTTAACGTTCGTTAAACTACGGGCCGTGGAGAAAACCTAGACCATTTGCACTCATTTGGAAGTATATTGTTTCTTCTTACTGTTTCAATACGATTTAGTCGTATCTCTCTGTAATCAGCAAAAACAGGTTATCTTATATTCTCGTAATTCAATTCAATTCAAAGTAAAGCAAACTGCACCAAAATATGCCTTAGGAACTTCATGTAAAATTCTTAAAAGTGGCACCTAACCTAGACCTAAAAACATGTTTTGGTTAAAGATAAAGAGGTATTTTATCAATTTATGGCATAAAACTTGTGGCACAACGCGATTCAGACTTGAAGCAGTCTCGTTCCCAGAGGCCGCGATCCTTTTGGTCAGCGACAGGGATCGGGACCCCTGGGATAATCCGTTTGCCGACAACAGGATTCTTGTTGTCGTCCCAACTGCGCAGGCCCGAACCAATAAGAGCAACATGAAGCAGGAAACTGAGATTTTTATGAGGCGATTCAGTTTTCTTTCGGCAAATTAGGACATACGGAATTACGAAAAGGCTGCATGATGCATTAAGGCCCTTGTTTATGGAATTATATTCCCGAAGCGGTTCAAAATATCGGTTATTTTGGTAACAGAGCGAAACAGATCAGACGTTGGAACGTGTGGATGCGAGCTGGTTGAAGCTTATTTATTTTGAAAAAATATTGATGAATACCCCGTGGCCTTTCGAAGTTTCGCTAAAGAAGGAGGACATCCTAAAAGGTATGAAGAAATGGTTGGCCTTTGTGAATTTCGAGGTTTTGTTGCAATCATAACAACAATCAGCAACAATACACGGCTAACGTACACACGGTGTATGTTGCCAATGAAGGAATTATTTTCAAATCGAAAAAGAGAGGAGGAAGCTGTTGTGGATGAAGCTCATTTTCCTTGAACGGTATAAACATAGCTGTATATTTAATAAATGAACATTTATTATTTTCATTTGACTCTTTTTTAGTGTATTTTTCACGTACTTTACTCAGCTTTACTACCACACAAAAGCAGGTTCTAAGTGAATCAAGTTTTTTAGAGATCTGCATAAGAGTAATTTGTTATTTTCCTTTGACTTATCGGCCATGTAATAATTTAGTTGAATAGTCTGACAGAACATCTCATACTGCCTCACATGTGTGTTATTTACAGGTATTAATGGGAGGTGGGGGATGGTCATAGGTGTGGCATTTGGACTCTTCTTCTATCCCCTCTCTGGAGATTTTTGCCCGCAACCAAACTGCGGTTTTTCGTAACACAAATGCCACAAATGCCACACCTTCCCCTGTACCCCTCTGCCCCTCCATCGAAACACTGCTACCTGCATTATTGCATAGTATTTTGAATCAAATTTTTGCTTTTGGTATACCTTTTACTATGAATTAAGGGGAACCAATTGGTAACTATTTGAGACTGTTTCATGGTTTTTTAAAGAAGGAATTGAAGATAATATTCGCCATCCACCTTTACCTGTAGCTAAGTAGAGTTACCAACATCTGATGAGCATGTGAAAAAGGGAATGCTAAGTCACGATAAAAAAAAGGGCAAGTCAAACTACCATGTGTTTTTTTGTGCCTATAGCTTTTGAAAATTGGTAGTCACCATACACTGTTGGGTACTGTACTGTAAGCATCAGCAGTTGGGAAAGCTGGTACAGAGTATGAATGGTCTGTCACAAAGGGCCAAATGTCCCCTATGAAAATGATAGAGGTCTTTGCCATACCTTCCCTTGATCTAGGGAGTAAACTTATTTTTTTTTGTACATATAAGTACCTCTTAACACACTGAAAAATCTAAATTTACAGCCATTGGAGTTGACAGAACGCGTTTTAGGGCCCTTTAAAGGCCCGTCAAGCCAAGCAGTTGAGGGGAAATTGATTTGCGCCCAATGGTTATTTTAGAATGATTCTAAAACCAGAATAATAAAATTATCACTTAACTGTTATTTTCTGATGAAGTTCATTGTCATTTTTACGATGTTATGAGAAAGACCCTTCTCATGGACACTTGCTATAATATTCTCTAGTCTTTTGTTAATTGAGCAAAACCATATCAGAGGCTTTGGGAACCTATATATGTTCAAGTAAATGCAAAAGAAAAAAATATTCTTTTTAAGTACTTTGACCATTAGATTTAAATGACCAAATGTATCAGTGCTGGCATTCAAGCTGAGTCAGTAACCTCTGCAGCAGGTACTGTTAATGTGAAAAAAAAAAAGTTTCCCTGTTTTGTCTCCCCCAGTGTTAATAATTAAGGCTAGGTAACAAAGGACACTCTTGAACAAACAAGATTGTCTGGTTTAACATAAGAATGGTTTTTACTTGAAAAACATATGTACAGCTGATCGCTAAAAGATATACATTCCAGTTACACTGTACCTCATAGCTAAGGGGGAAAGGGAGCGGGGAGAAGGTGGGTCGAAGAACTTTGTTGTTCTAAACCTTCAACCTGTCAACCTGAAGAGATTTTTGGCTGTCACAAATAGATATCAACATAGTCAAGTGTACTCGACTACAAAAGGACAGTTTGATTCTTGGGAGTAGCCCAAATCATCATGTTTATAAATGATTCGCATCATTGAAAATCAAGCAAGAAATGATCAAGTACAAATGTTAACTGCCGAAACACAAATGGCACTGGGGGAAATCAGGGGCGTAGCCAGGATTTTTCCAGAGGTACGCACATTTTTTTCAAATCTCCCTCCCCCCTCCCCCCACTCCAAATTTGACCGGCAGACTGCACTCACATAATTAGCTCTCCTTTGTCTGCTGCGAAGAACGGCCTGGGTGAAAATGACGTGTTCACGTTTTATACCGTCCCTCTTGCTATCTGAGCGCATCTTTAAGTATATCATTTAAGATTCAAACGAAAACCGACTTTTAATTCTGATGTGGGAGAAAAGAGTCTGTTGTTTTGAAAACCGACTTTCGGGTTTGAAAAAAAAAATAGTCCGTAAGGAAAAATACTCCAAAGAATCAAAAAGAGTTAAACGGAATTGAGGCAATTTATATTGTCGTTGTTGTTTTAACTTTTACACTTTCTTTTTTAAATTATTCTCTTTTTTATTTTATCTTATTTCATGTTATTTTTTTACCCTCGACTTTTTCAGGTACGCACGTGCGTACCGTGCGCACAGGTAGTTACGCCCCTGGAAATATAACCAATCCAGAGGATTTCCCTTTAAGCATTAATTTCCTTGTCCAAGAACATATTGCCAGATGTATCTAAAATTTGTATCAAAAAAAATCCCTTTTACCAAGTAAACTGTAAATACAAGTACATTGGGCAGAATGGCTGGACATTTACGCATAATAATGAGCTACCGTGGCGGGCTATTCAAGCATGAACGCCGCACAAAAGCGCCACAATAAGAGAGAAAAGGGAGGAATTTTTGCGAAGATCACTAACTAAAATCGTTATTTTAAATACTTATAGTCTACTTTTTTAAGATTAAAACAGCGGCTTTTTGTAGTGAAAGGGCTAATCTTTAACGTTACGTAAAAACTACGAAAATTCAACGAGAACAACTTGTAGACTTTTTACTTTCAAAATTCTGTTTTTTCGGCATCTCTAGTATGGGTCAAGAGCGCATTAAGATTTCGTTTGGATTTTTTTGGTCCAAATAAGCGACAAACTATGTATAAAGGACTGGGGAGACTCGCATGATGTGCGGACGTGTTTTCGAGTAGTCCGAGAACGTTATTCTCTCCGCCCTAAAATGTCAAGAAAAGAAAGTGAGGAAAGCAGTAATACACCTTCTGTTGTGCGAAGAAAACTTGATGAAGGGTTTAGTAGCGGAAGAGCGCCCGAGGTACCTCCAACCAAGTCGGCGAAGCAGACTCTTGAAGAGTTAAGCAACAACGAGAACGATAGAAACGTTTGGATAGTCCTAAACAAGATCCGTAGGAACACAGACGAACTATTGGAAGAAAACCGTGCTATGAGAAGGCAATATGAAGAATAAAAGGAATCTTTAGACTTCAATAATGCCGAACTGACGTCTCTCAAAAAAGAAAATGAAGAGCTTAAAGATAAAGTGTCGTCGCTTGAAAAATCTCTCAGCGAGGTAAGAGCAGATGTTGACATCCTCTACGAAGATCTTGGAACGGCGATAACCCAAGTAGATGACGTGGAACAGTATACAAGAAAACACAACTTAGATATTCACGGAATCGACGAAACTGCAGACGAAAATATCGCTGAAAATGTTGTTAAGCTTGGAAAAGTCGTCAACGTGCACATATCTCCCTCTGATATCGACATTTGTCACCGAATGGGACCTCGGAACAGCAGCGGCCCCAAACCTATTATTGTTCGGTTTAAATCACATAAGAAGAAAACTGAGCTGTACAAAGCTAGGAAACATCTAAAGTCAGTGAGTTTAAATCAGTATTTTCATGCTACAAACGTGGTATATATCAATGAAAATCTTACATATTTAAGGTGCAAGTTGTTTGCTAAAGTTAGAAAATTTAAGAAAGATAATCATTGGCATAGTGCCTGGACTTTGGAAGGCAAGATATTTATTAAGAAGTCACAGGAAGAACAGCCAAAAATAATACACGCTAAAGGAGATCTTACCAAAATTAGCTAATTTAGTCTTTTTCTTCTTCTTCTTTTTTTTTGCCTCGGATACTAAACCCCGATGCTAATTTGCTCCCCAAAATAGGAAACACCTCTTTTCAATGCTATTTAAATTATTCACTTTCTTCGCCTTACACCTTGCTACTTTTTTCAGTCTAAAATTTACATTCTGATATTTAATTAGCGGAGAGAATGGTAGGAGGGCGTCGCTTTGTCTCTAATCGCGATTGAATGCTGCTTTGCATCTTTGCATTACGTTCTAATTCGCTTCGCTCAAACGAACGTAAATTATTTACCGCTTAAATAACCGCAAAAACCAGGCGAAATCAGATATGAGTGGATCGCGTGCGAACCCTAACACTTTAATGAAAAGCAATCTTACAGCATTGGTAAAGGAAAAACAGATAACATATTTAAATATGAGCTAAATACCTAAATATTTCGTCACACTTAAACGATTACATTCTGTCTCTAAAACGTACATGTCTTTTGCTTCGTCTGTTTTCCAGCGCCCATGAAGTTTCAACAACCTCTCAGAAACGGCTTTGGAAGCGTTATTACTGATAACAGCTGTAGCACCCCCTGAACGCAGACTATGTAGGCCATATTCCTTGGGGTCATAGCCCAAATCTTTCAAAGTAGTCTTAAATATTTCCCTGCAGCGAGTATAGGATAACTTGCCATTCCTAAGGGTATAACCCGACTTGTTCTTCGTTAATGGCCTGAATAAAGGCAAGTGACTAGACAGATCCAAATTGGCTGCTTCAATATACCTACGTAAGATAGCTACTGGGCAGTATTTGTTCTCTAACTTAGCAATATAAACATAATTGCCCTCTCTATATACATCCGTTTTACTCCTTGGCACAAAAATTTTAACAAAACCATCGCAAAAAAAAACGTGAAACGTGAGGTGTTTTGGCTGAATATTAGCCAACTCGTTAAAACGAAAAAATCCTGCAAAACCTAAAGAACTTATTGCGGCAATAGGTAAGTCCTTTAAAGATGCCTCCTCAGCGCCATGCTGTCAATAATGCTTCTAATGATAGTAGGGTCCACGGGGTTTTTCTTGTGAACTGGATTGCTCCTTGTCCTCTTGGCGCACTCAATCAAGCTCTTGCAACAAGCGTTATCCAAAGGATTGGTACCATCATCAGGAACAAAGGAATGGAACCATTTCAGCGCAGCATGGACCAAAACCATTGCGGCCGGGGACCTAAGCTGTTGATCTAATCCAAATAGATAAAGGGCGACAAAAGAAGAAGAAAAAGGCAACTGTAGCGCAATTTTCCGAGTCCTACACCACAGTAAAAACTTGTTTATTTCCTTAAGATACTTCTTCGCAGTAGAATCCGCCCTAGAACTAAGTAAACATTTAAATAAAGAATGAAAATCCGGCCTAATAGGAGGAGGGAGCACCATCCATGCCTTACTTGCAACTACGACCTGCAAGAAAAAATTATATCACCAAAATTTTGCAACAACAGGATAGCAGCTTTAGGAAATGTAACAAGCGATGACAGCGATTCTAATAAACGGCCCCATGCCTATGACGCAATGTCTGCAGGCAGCATAATAGAAGAAACCACAGCGACCTCCCTGGGGCAAAATAGGCATGCAAAGTAGCTCCTAAACAAAGCCATAGCGAATAACCTACAAAGAAAACTAATAACAAACGCGTAAAAACTGCATATATATCCTAAACGCGACTTGCTCTAGCAGATCATTTAAATCCCCCAAAAAGGCCCCATAAACGACAGGCAAACGAATATAAAATAGGCAACACCCTATCTGGGACACAGTCACCTCGAAC
>CALNXK010000365.1:97500-110000 GCA_942486035.1 Porites lobata
GAACGTAGTTTCCACTGAGTAAAACTCCACAACAGCACGTAACTCGTTAAACTTACACGGCCTCCGCCAACTTCAATTAACTCGATAAACTTACACGGATAAACACTGCTTTCGTCACACTTGACTAAACACGAATAACGTCGAGCTCTCTTCGCTTGTGAAAACTAGTTAAAACTTAACTCGAACTGGCCTACTTATATACTTTCACAATAGAGTTCTAGAACATTCTAAATAGTCTAATTATAGAAAGATTACAAAATATACCGCTTTTAGAAACGCTTACATAAGAACCTAAAATAAACAAGCTATGAACTCTCGCGAACCTTCTAGAAAGTCACGCTAGTCACTCAATACAAGTTTTCGTAACATAACCCCCTTTCAGAAGAAATTTCCTAAATTTCCAATACAATAGAAAAATTGTAAGCTAATATACAACGGGGTAGTCCGGTGTCTCTCAGGTTACTCCCATTTTGATCATATCGGCGATATCTTTCTTCAACGACTCCCTCATGCTGTAAGGAACTGGGTAAGGTCTTGATCTAACTAGCTCGTCTGAGGTGAGTTTAATATGATGCTGAACGAGATCGGTGGTACCTGGTGCTTCAGTGAACAAATCCGTGAACTGTTTAGCCAGATCCGTAAATTCAGTTCGTTGCTCGTCCGTAAGATTCGGTCCAGTTGCAACATCCTGAATTGATTCCTTGGCTACATAGCCATCAAGCTCTAGGAAATCAGCCTCTTCTTCCTCTGCTTCATCAACGTTAGCTTCACAGTCGACAGCATCCTCTATACTCGTAGCGCCTGCTCCAACAGCTACTGCTCCTTCGACTGTAGTCGCTTCTCGCTCAAAATACTTTTTGAGGAGGTTAGCGTGGTAAACTTTCTCCTTGCTTTTAACTTTCACCTAGTAGTCATTGAGACCTACCACTGAACTGACTTCAAAGGGACCTTTTCACTGCATAAGTAACTTGTTGTGGTCGGTAGGTAGTAGCACAAGTACTTTCTCGCCTGGCTGAAACTTCCTCACTTTGGACTTGCGATCGTAATAGTGCTTTCCCTTCTGCTGAGCTTTCTCCAATTCAAAATGAGCGAGTTTGAGGGTATCTTCTAACTTTTCTCGCAACTCAAAAACATACTGGTAACTGTTCTTTACTTCAGGTTCCTCGACTTCTTTCGTCCACAGCTGTTTGAGTATAGCCATTGGTCCTCTCACAGCTCTACCATATAACAACTCAAACGGCGAAAAACCAGTGGACTCTTGAGGGACTTCACGTTAAGCGAACAACAGCGGATTTATGTAGCGATGCCACTGTCTTGGCTGCTCGCTACACAGTCTCTTCAGCATAGACTTCATAGTTCCGTTAAACTTCTCCGTCAAACCATTACACATCGGGTGATAGGGCGTGGTCGTAAGCTGCTTAATGCTTAATAGTCGAGTAACTTCTCTCATACAATCAGAAACAAACTGTGTGCCCAGTTCACTCAAAATCTCTTCGGGTACTCCTAGACGACTGAAAATATCCACCAATGCTTCTGCTACTGTCTCTGTATCAATCTTCTTTAGTGGTACAGCCTCGGGGTAGCGAGTCGAAAAATCTACAAGCGTCAATATGTATCTGTGTCCTTCTTCACTCGGGGGACTGATAGGACCAACAAGATCTATTGCTACTCTCTTAAAGGGCTTGTTAATCAGCGGCATCTTCTCTAGCGGTACCTTCGGCACTGATCCCTTATTTACGGTCTTCTGACAAACGTCGCAGGACTTGCAAAATCGAGTCACGTCACCATGAATTCCAGACCAATAAAACGCACTCTGGATCTTGTCTGTTGTTTTCTTGATGCCCATGTGACAGCCCATGATCGATCGGTGAGCTACTTCCATTATGGGGCGCCTCAACTTTTCAGGTACCATGACTTGTTTTAGCGGTTTACCACCATTCACATAAGGGTGCTTGTACAGACGGTACAGTACTCCACATTTTTCTTCAAATGAAATTTCCGCCTGACCCTTTACTAGCATATCGTCTCGATCCCAGTACTTGCGCAGACTCTCATCTTCACTCTGCATCTGCTTGAGCTTCTCTCTATCCACGATAGGGCTCTCACGGCTACTTGGTACTTTCAAGGCTGTGCGTTCATCCTTTTTCTTAGCTTGACTTCTTGTAGTCATGGCACAGGTCTCTTGCAACTGGGATCTGGATTTTGTACGTCCCTAGCATCAGGTACGTTGCCAATAATAAGGTCGTATATAGGATCTGAAAGGCACTGCGCTTCTACGTGGCCCTTAAGATAAGGCGTATCAACATAAATTCTTGCTATGGGCACCTTCCTTGCAGTGTTGTCAATAAGCAACATAACGTTAAAGTCTCCGGTGAACTGATCCTCGCCGACAATATCCCTCTTGACTACAACTCCACTGCAACCAGTATCTCTTAAAACGTCAACAGTCTTCTCTCCAACTCTACCCTTTACAACAGGCATCTTACTCCAGTTAAGGGTTCAACACAAGCATTGCTCAGCAACGGGACTTTCTTGCCACAGGCTAACAGGAGCTGATCATTTTCAATACACGACTTGACTTCCTCTGGAGTAGCGTTAACATCGGGTGGCTTAACCAAACAGCCAGCACTAACTTGACCACGTTGCACAGGGTTACCATCTTTATTTTGTCCTCCTGACTTCTGCTTGTTTGAGCGACAGTTTCTAGCTTCGTGCCCTTGCTTGCCACATAAGAAGCACTTTCTTGCTAGAGTTGGACAGTTAATTGCTTTGTGTCCACGGGCATTACACTTGTAACACTGGAGCGCTGTTGTGTCACTGTTACTCTGAGCAGTCTTTATTTCCTCCGCCTTAGGCTGTACTTGCGGCTTCTTGTTCGTAGAGCTAAACAGGTGCTTTCCATGCGCTTCCAAATATTGATCGGCGATCTTCGCTATCTGAACAAGCGTTTCCGGCGCTCTTTCTCGTAGGTGGATAGCTAACTCCTTCGGACAAGAGTCAATAAACTGCTCTTTCACAATTAAATCTTTCAGGCCTTCAAAAGAACGATCGGTTTTTGACAGCTGTAACCAACGCAACAAGTATCTATCCAGTCTCACTATAAACTGTTCAGGACTCTCGTCAACTTCTGGCTCTGATGCTCTAAATTTACGACGATAACCATCCTCCGGCGTAAGGTCATATCTCTTCATCAAAGCTAACTTCACTCGGTCATAATCTTGGGCTGCTTCCTCAGATAATCGCGAATAAACTTCAAGCGCTCGACCAGACAAAAGAGCACTAAGTTTCGAAGCCCATCCTGTCTTCTCCCATTTAGCTGTCGCTGCAAATCTCTCAAATCTTTGTAGATAAGCATCCAAGTCGTCCTTGCCATCAACAAATGAGGGAAGCTTGGATGCCTTCGCCCTATCCTCTCTCACTTCAGGACGTCCACCAGCACTTGCTGCAGCCAAACGTGCAATTTCCAACTCGTGTTCCCTCTTTGCCGCTTCAATAGCCTCTTTCTGTTTCAACAGCTCGGCTTCCATCTCTAATTTTCTCAGTTCGCGTTCTTGCCGCCTAGTTTCTCTTTCTTCGTCTTCTTTTCTTCTATCTTCCTCAAGCATTCGACGTTTCTCCTCTTTTTGTTCTTCCAACAGTCTACGCTTTTCTTCTTTTTCCTCTTCCAATTGTCTACGTTTTTCTTCTTTCTCTTCCTCTTCCCTCCTTCTTTCTTCGTCTAACTTTTGTTGCTACCGCACAAGCTCGAGCAGCTTTTCTCCCTCCAATCCGAATTATTTGCCTATCTGCAAAAGCTTTTCCATTTCCATAGCAGTAGTTCACAGTAAACACACTCGATATACTTCCTCGTAGCAGTTCTTCTTACTTGCACTGTAACTCCTTCTTCTTGAACTGTCCTTTCCTGGTTACTGTAGTCGGCAAACAATTGAATTCCTCTCCCAGGACAGGCCCCCAATGTTACGCGGGTAATCTTTTAGAGGACGGGTAGCTTGCAAACTAAACTGAACGCAGGGTTGTCGGAACAGCAACAAGAAGATTTATTCCAAAAATGAACGTAGTTTCCACTGAGTAAAACTCCACAACAGCACGTAACTCGTTAAACTTACACGGCCTCCGCCAACTTCAATTAACTCGATAAACTTACACGGCCTCCGCCAACTTGAATTAACTTGATAAACTTCCACGGCCTCCGCCAACTTGGATAAACACTGCTTTCGTCACACTTGACTAAACACGACTAACGTCGAACTCTCTTCGCTTGTGAAAACTAGTTAAAACTTAACTCGAACTAGCCTACTTATATACTTTTACAATAAAGTTCTAGAACATTCTAAATAGTCTAATTATAGAAAGATTACAAAATATACCCTTTTAGAAACGCTTACATAAGAACCTAAAATAAACAAGCTATGAACTCTCGCGAACCTTCTAGAAAGTCACGCTAGTCACGCAATACAAGTTTTCGTAACAAAAAGTACAGGGAAGTTACTGACAAAAGGCTTTTTTGGGAAATGATAAAAATGGAAATAAGGATCTTCTCCATTCGATTTGCTGAAAGAAAAGCTAAGGAAAAAAGAGATATGGAATTCGAACTTCTCCGAAAACTCCAAGATCTAAATGCTCAAATTGATGCTGCTCCAGAAGGAAGTCCTCTCGCGAACGAGGCAAAAAAGATAAAAATTAAATTAGATCAAATGGCCGAGGAGAAAACCAGAGGTTGTATTGTCAGAAGCCGAGCTCGATGGTATGAATCAGGAGAAAAAAAGTAATAAATATTTTCTCAACCTTTCGAAAAGAAGTTACAACAAAAGACACATAAAAAAATTGAAATCCTCGGCAGGGTCTGCAATAGAAGACTCTAAAACTATCTTGAATGAAATGAAGTATTACTACCAACAATTATATACTTCCCAAGGCCAAACCTCCTCTGACCAGCTATCAGACTTTCTTAATTCTGGACCTTTACCAAGACTAGACGATGTCTCACAAAACCTTTGTGAAGGTTCGATTATTGAAGCAGAATGCTTATCTGCCATTAAAGCTTTTCAACGTAACAAGACCCCCGGAACAGACGGTCTAACAGCGGAATTCTATCTCTGTTTTTGGAAGGAGATTTCTTGCCCTTTGATTGACTGTCTTAATCACGGGGCTCTACAAGGAGAACTTTCCATTTCTCAGAGACAAGGAATTATTTCGCTAATCCCAAAAAAGGATAAGGACCTATTGTGTCTTAAAAATTGGCGTCCCATTTCGCTTTTAAATACAGATTACAAAATTGCTACTAAATGCATTGCTAAACGGCTGGAGAAAGTTCTTCCGCTCCTTATAGGAAGTAATCAAACAGGATACACTAAGGGCAGATTCATTGGCGAAAACATCCGTCTTATTTCTGATATTATCGAACAACATGAAAATGACCAAGGAATGATTTTCTTTCTGGATTTTGAAAAAGCGTTTGACTCGTTAGAATGGGACTACCTCTTCCGGGTGTTAGAGGAAATGAACTTTGGCCCAAGTTTTCGTAACTGGGTCCACACATTTTATCATAATATCTCTAGCTGCACTGTAAACAATGGACACGCTTCGGAATTCATCCCCCTAAAAAGGGGAGTGAGACAAGGGTGCCCGCTTTCCGGGATGCTTTTTATTCTTGCCGTAGAGCCTCTTGCTGTTCAGATCAGAACTAGCAAATCGATCAAAGGTCTTAAGAACGGAAACAAAGAATCTAAAGTCGCTTAAATGCCGATGATACCACTGCTTTTATTCACGACGACTCGTCTGCAGTGGCCCTTTTCGCTTTGCTTGATCGATTCAGTACGCTCTCCGGTCTGAGAATAAATAAGTCGAAAACTGAAGGGTTGTGGCTGGGATTGTGGAAAAACAGATTAGGTAAAGACGAGCCTTTTGGAATCTCTTGGCCGAAGCAATACGTCTCCTCCCTCGGCGTAGTTTTCGCTTGTGAAACGCACGTTGGAGAGAAAATCAACTTTGATGAACAGCTTGTTAAAATGAAAAAGGTGTTAAATCTTTGGTCAGGTCGGCGCTTGTCAATCCTGGGGCGAATTGCTATTGTCAAAACATTAGCACTGTCTAAACTTGTTTATAATTGCTCTGTACTTGATACTCCCACCGATTTTGCTAAAGAAGTTAATAAGGTCATTTTCCCTTTCATATGGAACTTTAAGCCTGAAAAAATAAAAAAAAACACACTGACAGGCCCAATCTCCAAAGGTGGCCTTAACATGGTCAATTTCGGGGACGTAGAAAAATCTCTTAAAGCTGCCTGGGTAAATCGCTTACTTGGAAATATCACATTGACGCCGTTACGGCAAAAATCAGTAAAACCGTTGGACTAATTTCAAAACTTCGGCACTCCATACCCCGTCATATACTGTTATATATTTACCAAACATTAATCCACCCTCACCTAAACTATGGTCTTGCTGCCTGGGGTCAGGCATCCAAGACGTCCCTCAATAAAATTTTAATTCTCCAGAAGAAAGTACTTCGCATGATGTATTTTACGGATGTACGTGAACACGCAATTCCTCTATTTATCGACGCTGACATATTACCAGTGTCATTTATGTATTATAAAACTGTGGCTAATCTAATGCACGATATTAACAACAACAATTCGCCAATAAATCTGCTCAATTTATTTGAAAAAACCTCAACAATTCATTCTTACTATACAAGATCATCTAGTTCAGGTAACTTTCACGTCAAAAGCTCAAAGCTGGAAATACACAAAAACTCCTTGTCTCGCTTTGGTGTAAAACTTTGGAATGAGATGCCTTGTCATATTAGAGATCTTCCTAAAAAGAAATTTAGGAAAGTACTTCACAGATTGCTTTCGGATATCTTAAAAAGAGAAGATGACTATATTGAGACGCCCTTAATAGTTGAAAAAGTTCGATTAATAGTTTAGTGATTTCTGTATTAAAGTATTTGTTTGTTTGCTTGTTCAGATTTAATGTAATTAAAATAAAACTGTGATAGAATATTATTTATTGTAACTTCAAATTGTAGTTTTTCTTTCCTTTTCCTTTCCTTTCTTTTCCTTTCAATTTATTTTTCTTTTAACTGGTCCGCCTAGATTAGCAATTGCTATTTTGCGGGCCAGTCTATTGTAACTAATAGTCTTATGAAATAAAGTTGAAGTTGAAGTTGAAAGTTCATCGGATGGTCATGTCATCATTGGTGTGCGCTTCTTGACTCTCATCTTGAAAAATTCGGAGGCTCTTTTTTGTTTCAGTGTAATTACGATTTGAAATTCTTAAATCTAGAAGGTCTCCCCCTCTTTTATAGGAACATTTTAACGGTCTGGCAGACCCTTCATTCCAAGGTACCCCTTAGTGTTAATGAAATTAAAGAGGAAATACTTTGGAATAACCGCTTTATTAAGATCGGCGGAAAGACGGTTTTTTACAAAGCATGGGTTAGTAAAGGCATTTTAAGAATCAAAGATATCCTCAATGCTCACAATAACTTCCTATCTTTCCAAGAGCTTAAAGACACTTTTCACATTCGTGGTACCTTTCTTGATTACGGTGGTCTTCTGGCCGCGATTCCTAAAGATTGGAAAAATGCTATCTTACATGGCAATCAGGAACACACCAACGAACCAAAGGCGACACAACTAACCGTTGGAAATGTTTCAGCAAAATATGCTCGACTAATGTTTGCTGACAAATCCTTCTGCCCTCCATTAACTGAATCCTATTTAAGAGAACAAACCTTCACTCCTAGTGCCGTATATGAGCTTCCATTCAAAATCACCATTGAAAATAAGCTAAGAAGTTTTCAGTTCAAACTCATCCACAATATTTTTCCGACCAACCAACGCCTATGGAAAATGAATGTTAAATCTTCTCCAAAATGCGAACAATGTGATGCTCCTTGTGAAACTATTAGCCATATGTTTTACGAGTGTCCTGAGGTAAAAAGTTTTTGGGAAAAAGTCATAGATTGGTGGAATCGTAAACGTTCTGAAAACATAAACCCCAATCCAACGGAAGTTCTTTATGGATACAAACCTGAATCTAACAGCTTTCATACTTTTAATCAGTATCTCTTAATTGCTAGATATTACGTTTACTTAGCTAGAAACAAGTTTGAGACCCCAGAGCTGGAAGTTTTCATTGTTCTCCTGGAAATTAAAATCCAGTGCGAAAGAGAAATTGCAATAACAAAAGGAAATCTTAACAAATACAGAAATAAGTGGACCACGCTGTGCATTTCTGATTAGTGTTGGATTTTTAGTAATTTAGCAAACATTTTTCTATTTGTTCCGCTTGTTGTCGTTAATCTGATGAACCTTCGTATTTCGCTTTATTTTGCTTGTTTGTTTATTTATTTATTTTACTGTTTCGCCTCCTGTTTATTTGCCGCCCTGTTATTGTAAAGTTTATTGTAATGTTATGTTAAAGGGGATGTTTAACAAATAAATTATTGAAAAAATAAATTGTATAAAACAACGGATTATCGAAGATGCACATCTCCCCTACACATTGACAGCTTTTTCGCCTAAATTTAAGCAGAAGAAGTTGTAGACTTTTACCCTTAAAAATCCGAGGTTGAAAATCCGTGCGTGTTCAGAGTCAAGTCTTTGTCTTACAGTATAACAATGGTTGCCATGAATAAACAATAAGCAGCTAAACTCCATTAATATAAACTAAATGTAGTCATCTGTAAACAGGGTGTTTATATAAATCGGCTGATTACTAAGGGCTTTCGACGCGCGAAGTTTGAATTCTGATCGACACTGCTGGCTTGCGTTTACGTTCGTAAAGTTTCAATTAACCGGATAATGGCTAACACCGCGAAAGCAAATGACTTGGACCAGGAGCTCTTTTCAGAGCTCGTTGAACCCCTGGTCCAACCTTTACTAATACATATGGTTGCACTATTTGTAAACGGCGATGACAAGAACTTTTCCCCGAAAATAAATGGGAAAATTTTGTGGGAATGGAAGAAGTTGGAAGGAAATTTAAAGAAACTGTTTGCAGCCCTCCAAGCAAACTTACGTTCCATTGGATACACACTGGCGTAGCCAGAACGAACGAATAACTGCACGAGCAGTTACTGTAACCAGCCACAACAAAAATTCGACATGCGAACACTGAATCCCCTTTGTCGAATTTTCTTATGATTGCTACTCGGATCGCTAATCTTTGTTTTGCAGGGCTTTAGTCAGTTTGAGCTCTGTTAAGGAATGTAAACTTACTTACCCGCCGTTTTGGTTTGTATAAGAGCTAAAACCCTTTCAAATACAGAAGTAAAACATTACAGACCATTACATTGAGCGTCGCCTTCTGTCTGCTAAACACTCAATGCAGTGTATTTGTTTAAGACACAATCAAGATCTCGCTCGCGCAAAGATAATTCGACATTTCATCATTCGTTCTGTGGTTTAACTTTTTTTACCAAATAAACATTAAAGCAAAAGCGAGTTTTTAAAATGTCGCTGCGAAATATGCAATAACAATAGCGAACTGCCCCCTTTGTTTAGTTGGCCACCATCATATTAATAAGCATCCGGTGCGTTCAAGGCAACCAATCGTTGAGGCGCTTTCATAGCGTCCACGCATGATATGACAGATCTACAAACTTTGTTGAACTGGAAGTAAATGTCCCGAGAACAATAGGCATTCTACGCTATGACTGGAAAAGCTAGCATTTTCCAGAAGCTGGTGACTGGCAAAAATCGCCAAACAAATGACATAAAACCAAGAAAATGTAGGTAAAGTGGGGTACCATCCTCATGCTTAAAATCTACTCCACCAGTTTTGTCAACAGCGACAGTCAGTCAGTCCACCTGACTTACCGGAAGCCTACTTGTGAAATACCTCATTCTTTATGCCACGACCCTAGACAAGCATCCTACACACCTAATATACCTCGTACTTTAAGTCATGATCTGAGACAAGAATGCTACACAACGTAATTGATATTTTAAAGTCACCCATGAATAAGAAATGAAGAGTACATTGGAATCTAGTCATTTATTGGACAACCCTCTTATGATTTGGCCTATTGCTGCCTACATAGAGGATATTACATGGCCGCGCGGAGATACGAAATTTCTCTTCGAATGTTGAAAAATATTTCACGAGTGAGCGCAGCGAACGATTGAAATAAACACCAATGAAATACCAAACCATTTCACTTTAATAGTTTTTTGGTGTGAAAGGCCCGATTTATTATGTAGCCATAGCAAGGGTGATATTTACACATGTGAAGATAACATGCTATTTTCACGTGTGAAGATATCAAGGTTCGCGCGAAAGCTCACCTGGTATTTCATTGATGTTTATATAATAATAATATTTCTTTACTTTAACTTTTATGTTGAACCCTGGGACAGGGGAACTTTCTTCAAGTGGCCAGTCAATAGAGGTTCTGTTGCAGGAGAATTTACTGACAATTTTGTCCACCCTAGTAATCAGCCCCTAAATAAAGGAAGGTTAGGTGATATGGGGTGGAGGGAAACTTTCTAGAAATTCAAGTTAACAAAATAATATATGACATTATCAGGACAAAAAGACACCAGAATGTCCATAAAGTGACTCCGTAAAGGATGCAAAACTGTAGAACCACATGTGTTCTCAATATTTTATGGGAAGCAGACTTCTTGCAAAGTTTCACTGCAGCTTGTATTGCTTCAGAAGATAACTGAACTTTCATTGGACTGAAATACTAATTAACTTGAAAAATTATCAACTCCACAGTATGCTTGTAATAATGCTTCTCTTTTAAAAACTAAATAACTGAAAGCGAATATTTCTAAACAACACCAAATTTTGCCATGGTTAATCATTTCCATTACAAGAAGAAGTTAACAAAATGAAGAAGAAAATAACAAACCAACTCACTCTTCTCTATTTCAAGTCCACGTTTCTCAATTCTTTGCCAAACGTTGGGATATCTAGCCACTTTGAAATGGGCATCTCGCTTACATTTCTTCACCAGTAGTCAGAGCAAAGTGTACGAAAAATGCTTCGCATCAGCTTGCTTTATTCAATTTACAAACCTTACAATCACATAGACCGGACAGTCTTTATCGAGGACTCCTATGAATGTCACTGTTTGTTTTCGCAGACGGATTTGATTGAGTTCAAGTGTTATCTTGCGTACCTTTTTGCTGAAGCCGATGTCGCTTGCGCTTAGGCAGAATAAGCAAACTCCCTTTCCTTTCAAGGCTTTGCTAGACCTCAGATTGGCGTTCAAGGGCAAAATATTTGATTTACCACGCTTTAATAACACTTGAAAGCCCGTTCGACGCTGTTTTTCCCTCCATTTTTATTTACCTTTTGACTCCTGGTTCTACTGCTCATGCGCAGATGGTCAACCAATGAAAACTCGAGTTGAAACCGATTATCCGAGAGGTCCGTGTTGCCCGTTCCGCTGGACAATGCAACGCGGACTGTGGGAACGAGATCGGACTTGAAGGTTTTGACTCAAATTTGCATATTGATACAGAGTTCGCGTTGCTTGACACCAGCTGCTTTGACAGTAAATTTCTCCAAATAGTGCCGCTCGGAAATAAAATATGTTTTTTTCAATAAATATATCTTCAGAAATGTAATTATTCCTAAAAGTTCAGCAGTCAAACCTTTTTAAATTTTAATTTACTAAAGCGTTAGCGTTATGTGACACGATTTGGTGGGTTTATTCGAAGCATAGTCAGACTTAAGAAAGGACCATAAAGTCAGTCATTGCATTTGCTTGTTGCAATATTTTGTTATAATTATTGATATCATTAAGCTTAAAAATAATAAAAAATGCCACTAGGCAACTTTTTTCTATTTTATTTACAGGAAAACTGAACAGAAGTATACACCATTAAATTTACGTACATTTGCCACTAACCTTTATTAGTCTCGCCCTTCCGTACGTTCTTTATTCGACATACAACAGTTGCGGTTTTAGGGAACATTTTTTTAATAGATAAAATTAAGTATTTACATTTTACAGCGGGCAATGCAAGTAATTCACAAACTGACCTTTACGCTGTATGGGACGAGAGTACACGGTAATCCTTAAAGATAAATTGTGAAAATGAGGATTGTACCCTAAAAGCCGACTAATCGAAAACCAGAATAGGGTGTCTATTTACGTCTACTCCACATTTTAATTACGTGTTCATGAATTCCCATCACGACTAAACCGATTGCTATTTTCGCTTGAAAACGGGGAAATGTGTACAGTCAATGTCTAGATACCTCAAGTTAAGCAACTTTAGTAACAGTTAGCCTGCGATCATGCGCATGCCCTCTCCCTTTATCTCTGTAATCTGTTTTCGGGAGGAGGGCATGATACATTTCTTTCACAGATCACATGCAAAAAAGCCAGAATCTGGACTTTTTTCTGATTGGATAGGAAACAGTTCGGATGATTTGTGCTGTTCCGATTGGCCAAAACGCCGCCCTCCGTTAGTTGCTCTTGATTTCGGTCTGTATTTTTGCTTGTGTAATGAGCAGTGAATACACACCCGA
>CALNXK010000365.1:117500-262500 GCA_942486035.1 Porites lobata
GCTGCTGATTGCAATGGTAGCAGCCAGCCTCGTCAGCACGTAGAAATGCCTGCTTAACATTTGGAAAATTTACTTTGATGTTTTGAAAAAGGTTTTATAACCGCATACTAATCTTGACAACACGAATCTAATAAATAGGCATACGACATGAGGACCTTAGCTTTCTGAGTTTCTTGGTCTTTTGAGATCACACTGCTTATATGCTAGCTAAGGCCTCTTTTACCAAACCATTCAATTTGTTTTTCTCTGTATTTCATTTGAAGAAATTTCATCGCCCAGTCAATAACAACAAGGACTGAGTGGAGGGCTTCTTGTTTAGCAGATTTTTGGTTAACAGAGCGTAAGACATGAGATATCCAAAGAAAAATGCCATTCTTAGATCTTTCAAAATCGTAAAGAAGATCATGCTTTTGTTTTGGCTGTAAAGATGGCTAAAGTGTTTCTTTATACTTTCTTCCATCTCGTCCAACGTTGCCTTCAATTGTTCGCATTGTTCACACACCATATTGTGTGTGTGTGGACTGATGGTTGAAGCATGGATCAACTGGATCGCTTAACGCAAATTTTCCGCAGTGGTCTGGGCACTCACTCTCCTCGGCTGAACAGTTCACTTTAAACTCCGTCTTCAGGTATCTTTTGCCATCGTTCAATCTCTTTGCCAGTTCTGTAACTCTTCTTTTGTCGGCACGAGTCTGATTCAGCTCTTCCAGAATACTCAATAGCCGCTCAAAAGATGCGACCCCTTCTGCTGCAATGTTGTCAAGACCACTGAGAGACTTCTGCTGTGAAGCCTCTCTCACTTCAAGCTGAGAATGCTGAAAAAAGGTTGAGCGGCTAGCCGGTTCAAATTATTCTTCTTTGCAATGTTGAAGGTACTACATAATCATGGTCGATCTAGTCGCGTTCCGGATTACTTTTGGCATCGTTATTTTGCGTCCCCCATCTAAGGTCAGTGTTCGCGTTCCCAAGGCGACGTCTTGGTAAAAATAAGGACGGTTTGCAAAATCTGTAAAGTGCTCGACTTGCTTGTGTCCAGACGTACTCGATGGCTGAATACTTTCGGGACATTTGACCCAGGTCCTCGTTTCCTTTCATGCAATCTCGCTTTATTTATCTGTCTCAAACTTACCTTTTCATAAGGCTCGTGGAATTTCTGTGACAACTTCATGGTATACCAATAAGCGTAGATGCTGAGTATTTGAATCTTAACATTCTTTGTCATGGCACCTCGATATGCAGACATCAAAGCAATAAAATCCTCTATTGGTTCATCAAGATCGTTCGCGGTAGGCTGGCGTATCGCTTGAAAAGGCTTTTCGCCGTCTTTCAAAGCTATAACACTGCAGATTACTTCACATGCTTTTGTTTGCTTTCTCTATGCAAGTTTTTCTTTCATCCGGTATTGCTTCCTCCCATGTCGTGGACAGTTGGAATGTTAGTGGCATGAAGTCTTCCCTTTTTGAATGTTTAGCTATTTTCGTCATTCACTCGTTGAAATCAGCAACGACGCCATCGGATACTTCAGGAATTTCGTCTGTATGTGCGTCTTCCTGCGAACTACCACTTCCAATCCCACTCCAACATCCAGGCGTCCAGTTAGCGTCTGCAAGCCTGTCTGTTTGTGGGGTCTCAGGGGCGAAAGTTTCTTTTAGCAGCCTGATAGAATAAAAGGCGTCTTTAAATTTTTTTTGTCAATATTGTACTACAGTTCGCCAAGAGTCTGAAACAAAACATTTTGGCACTTTTGGAAAGTGACATCTTAAGTAAACCGACATACCTTATGGACGCAATATTATATCACCCTTGATAAAGTGCCGCCCCTATTCAAGCCCCGCCGTGAAAGCAAAAAAACGCAACCCGAACATGACACTCTTCCTAAAACAATGTTGGAAACTCATTTTTCTGCCCAGCACTGTTTTGTAGTTCGGACCGCCGAAAGTTAGCAAGCCGATTTTTTTCCACGAAAGGAACCATTTTTTTTATAAATCTATGAGGAACGCCGCCCTCAAAATAATCGCATTCCGCAAATGAGCGCTGCAGTCGAGTCGCAAAATAGGAATGATAAATGCCGCAGCGCGTAATTTAGTAAACACGGTGTGTACCTTTGGTCCTGAAAGGGTCCAAATGCCGATCCTTTTAAAGGTGTTTAGATATCCCAAGACCTTTTAGGTGTTTGTTCAGATGTCAATTGTTTACATCATCAACAAAGAGAATGCAGGAATCTACAAGGAGAGGTAGATAACCGCCAACAACGATCGTTTACCTGTTTCGTAAGCCGTAAGCTGCATGCAGCACTGTGATGAGGATCGCATTCTTCTTCCTTATCAGGATCTAACTTAAGCCATTTCATACTTTTTTCCATCACTTCCTTATGTTTGCATCTACATCCCCACATATTGCTAAATAGAAAAGATTGAGTGAACTACTGAGTTCATCATGGTCTTGAATTTTTATGACAACAGTAACAATTACAGTACTTCGTCATCATCATCGTCGTCGTCATTATCATTATTATCAAAAATTTTTCCCTTTTCTCTTTGTCTTCTCAAAGAAAAAAAAAAGAATTAAGTAATTAAATTATTATACGATTTTTAATTCTTACGTGGTCCTATTCCCACGGTGACTTTACAAACCGACTGCATGTATGTTCTTCGCAGTCTCCAAACCAATTACATGCGCCTTTCGTTACAATGTTTCTTTCTTGGTCCACTGTGCGATGGATACTGGCAAGAACGAGGTGGCCGCCAAAATTTTCCGAGTTTATGCCGATGTTGTGGGAAAATTACCATCTACTCTACTTGATTTTTCGTAACGTCAAAATGACCGGCCCTTTACAGTATTAGTTACGCTTCACTGAGTCCAGACTTTGATAGATGACAGATTTCAAGCTGAGTCGTAATTGTGTCCTGATATTTATCCACTTTTGCCATTTGGGACAAACCGCGCGAACTTCCACACGTTATTTTCTTAATTTCCCTAAAGTTTCAGGATTCGAAATTCATGTTAAAGTTGTAGTATTTGCGCGATGAGGGACAGGATAGATAACTTTCGACCTGTTTGAATTGACAGAGGGCTATAAGAAGCGAATCAACTCAAGATAAAGCGGAAACTTTACCACCAGCGTCACGGGACTATGTCATGCTATTTGCTATCTTTTTAAAAAGGCTAAAACTTTTTTTGCACCAATTGAATTCCAAAAATGATGGTCCAGTTTTGTGATTTAGGACTATAGTTTGATATTGATATTGACATTGTTTCCCCATCACCTGTTGGAATTGATTGAAACTTAGGCCAACAACAAGATACATGACATACAGCAACCAGATGAGTACATGACCGATTCAGATACGTAAGGTGACGAAGAAGGTGACTTTGAAGTAGTTTATAGCAGGACATGCATGGTCAGGAAGATCAGTACGTGACTCGGGTGCGTCTGTATCTATGAGGCCGGTGTCATTTAATGGTGATACGACTAAATCTATTTTTTTTATTTGTACTTACAGCAACAATCATTTAATAGGAGCCTTTATAGCAATTGTTTACCCATTTTTACTTCTTCGGTTAGATAATTGCTCTCTTCTGAGTCAGTGTTAATTAAGTCATCCAAGTATCACTTAAGAAGTAAGGATTTTCATATACCCAGATTTAATACTTTACATTAAGGGAAACATTCTATGAGGTACTATGGACAATACACATGGTCTAGATTGGACAGCAAAGTCAAAGAAAAACCTATAGCTTACAATCTTTTAAGTCCAGCATAAGGCGCATTAACCTTGTAACTTATAAGTGACAATTGTGGTTCCTGTGTAATTTGTAGTTCGTAAGGTATTAGAACTGCTATAATAATAGATAACCAAAATTAGTATAGTTAACTAAGAATTGGCCAAAAAGCTAGTAGTTAACTGATATTTGGCCGAAAAATTAGTAGTTAACTGAGAACTGGGTACCCCCATTAGCACCCTCTTACAATGCCGCTCTGGAGGCATGGTCCCCCCAGAAAATTGTTAGAAATTGGATTGTCTATGATAAGTTGTATTCCATGCGTACGCTTTGAGTGCAATTATATCTGTTGGGAAACATATAGCGCCTTACGCAACACAACGTGCCTTACCCTAAACATAGTAATGGAAACCTTGATCGCGTGTATTTTTAAAGAGATAAGGAATGTATTAAGTTGACAAGTTAATTGCTTTTGAATGTTACGTGCGTGATGTGATAAGAATATGACACATAGATATCTTATAACAAAAATGCCAAGACTGTGTATAAGAAAAGAGAGTTGTTATGATTAGGCAGAATGAATTAATGAATGTACGGTGTAGTGAACGAGGATCGTTACTGGAAATAAAGATATACAGTCCAAGTTCGGAGTGTTTGATTGAGTGTGTGGATATTCCCGAACACAGTGGTCCTTCGAGCCGGATAGTAGTGTGTGTGAGCAGAGTACCAGAATTACTGAACGTTTCGAAGGAACAGAAGGGCGTTCCCTATGGCTGAAAAGGCGAAGGCTAGCGTCGATAAGAAGACGCGAATTAGGGACGGACAGCGAACCGTCGCTAAAAGGTTACTAGACCAAGTAAAGCAAAGACTTAACGATGAAAGTGGAGTGTCAGACAGGCAGTGGGGTAAGGAGTCTTTAAAAGCCCTTCAGGAGAAAGTAGACGCGTTGAAGAAACTGGATAATCAAATCCTAGACTTGATTGGAGGTTTAGACTCGGAAGATCTGGACGTTCTAATTGAAAGAGAAATCGAGGAAAGCGATCGCTTCAGAGGAGAACTGAACCAAGTCGTGTTGCGATTGGGGGAGGTTCTGAACCCAAGCATGCATTCTAGCCCAGCGATTACTGGAGCGTCATCTCAAAACGAGAACCCACAGCCCACGAACCCTGCGCATAACACGAGAGCCAAGCTTCCGACGCTCGAAGTAAAGAGGTTCAACGGCAGATTACAAGATTGGCAGGAGTTCTGGGATTCTTTTCAGAGCTCTATTGATGGGACTGACAACCTGTCCGCGGTAGACAAGTTCTCTTATTTGAAAAGTTTGGTACAGGAGCCTGCCAGGTCGACGATAGCAGGGTTTGCGCTGACTGCGGTAAATTATGAGGCCGCAGTCCAAGCTCTGAAGAAACGCTATGGAAAGGATATAGCAATCCAGCGAGCGCATGTAAAAGATTTACTCAACATGCCGCCAGTCACGGTGGGGCCAGACCACCCCTTCTATGTGCGCGAAACGCGTGGGTAGTTTTTTTCAAAATGGCGCCGAAAAAGTCTGCAAAGGCTTCCGGGTGCCGCCATATTGGATTTATCTCCCAAATAGGCCGAGCTTTAGCCGATATTTTGGGAAACTGGTACGAGCAATGTAGTTTTGGCGGTCACTTTGGGAGAGTTGAGTTCGTTAGCTTTCTGTCGGTGTGCGATTAAGTGTATCCTAGCTCGATGAATTAGGAAAAAGTGATATGATAGGAGGCGAAAATGCAGAGCCAAGTGACTGTGGCGAGCGTTTCAGGTAATCATTTTCTTGGGGCTTTTTTCGGAGTGTAACGAACTTTAATAAAAATTCTGAAATGATACGATGTTAGTTCGATCTCTGTGTTCATTAAATATGTATTTATTCGTCGCTTTTGTCTTCTCTTGGCAAAAATAAATCATGGGGTTTTCAGTCCACCATTGGCGGCAAGTAACAAGAAACCAAGATTTTCGATCGGAAAGTACCAACAGCTGAAGAAGGAACGGGTAAATGCTGAAATTCATAAATTACTTGACACAGATGCACAAATATTAGAGCTCAAAAGGCAACTGGCTTCTGAAAGAGTGAAAATTGACGCATTGGGAACGAAATTACACAACAAACAAGAAATTGTACGGAGGCGAAAAACGAAAGGTTTGTTCAATTAACTTCTCTGTTTGTATGTTGTGGCCACTGTGAGATATATCAGGGGGGAGGGGGGTGCCATCAGACTTCCAGGCTGTTGATTATCTGTGTAACACAGTTGTTCTGTTGACTACAATAGCTTCACTAATGGATGGAGGTACTATAGCCTTTGTAGTCTCCACGCAATCTGTATGCAATCTGTAGTCTGGGTCATTACAAAACATTGATTCCAGGTCCATGGACTCCCTTCAACTGGGCCATGGATCATTTTCTAAAAGGTCTGAACCCTCTGCTAGAAATCAGTGTTCTTAACACATAATAAATTATTTTCAAGCTTGAGGTTGTTTTATAGCAAACTTGGCTGTTATATTCCTTTAAGTCTCAAGACTGCATGATCAACATCAAATTTGTTCTCATAAGATCAATTCATGTACAGTTATGAGAAGAATATTGAGGAAACAATCACCAAACAGAAATTGCATTGAAAATTTGTTTACTTCTCCCAACTCCATTGTAGGATTATAGGAAATGTTCAAGCTTAAATGTATAGGATTAAACCCCAGTTATAATTGTGTTCTCATCAGCTCCCTTTATAATTAGTCACTATTTAATTAGTGACTTAAGCAAATTTGGTCATGAAAACAATTAAGGTCACTGAGTCTAGATCTCCTGAATCAATAGTTTTTAAAATTCATTTTCTGATTCTCTATACTATTAAAAATTAATGATCCATTTATAAATTATTTATTAACAATAACAGATCACTGAACTTGAAGCTATTGCAAATGAAAATGAATGTCCAATCCAAGCCAAAAAGCCTCGGAAACCACATGTAAGCAGTAAAGGGCAGAATGATTGCAGTGAGAAGCTTGAGCACCTATCAAGATTCCAGCTATTACGAAGGAAAAAAAAGACCGTCGCTGCACTAAGACCAATACATTGTGGAAGCAACATGTTAGTCTCTGATGACCAATCTGTGCAAGGTGGATTATGGACCACATTGATTGGCACAGCTTCAAAACAAGTGATGGAAACTTATATCACCAATTCAGCAGTTTGCATGAATGATATTATACCGAAGATTGTTAAAAGGAGAGTTCAAGAATATGAAAAAAGTGAACAAAACCAGCTTAGGAGCATGCGTGTGTTGTACGAAGGGGGAATGGTAAGCAAGCGGAAGTACACTAACATACGAAACAGCGGTGATGTGATGAAACAATCTCCAGATGAATCAGGTAAAAATAAGAAATCACAATTTATGCAAAGCTGTGAAATTCCCAAGATCCTTCCATACAAAAGTCTGATGAGTTATATAAGGAACATTGACCTTGGTGAGGTTTTACCTTTGGAGATTCTAGCAGAAAAGCTTTCTACAGAATCAGTTCCCGGCGTGTACAGGCCACTTAAACCTTTCCTTTTGAGGCTCGCTGACATGTACCTGACACTCCATGAAAAAGACCCCTGTCTACAGTGGTTCAATGGAGAAGAGGGGGTGCTGTATGTGGCAGTGGGGGCAGATGGTGCACCATTTGGTAAGGACGATACTGCCACTGCATACTTGGTCAGTTTCCTGAACTTGTTACAAAGAGTGCAAAGCTGTAACGATAACCATTTAATTCTGGGTGGCTAACTGCGAAGAAGACCATCCACTCATGAAGTCATACACAAACCACCTGAGAGAAGAAATGGAAGAAGTAGAAGGAAAGCAGCTGACCACTGAACGAGGAAAACAAGTTGTGTTCAAATTTGAATTAATCCCATCAGACATGAAGTGGATGTCATCCCACTCAGGAGAACTGAACAATTGTGCAACCTATTTTTCGCCATTTGCTAATGTTAATCAAACAAGCAAGAGAACCATAGGTGGTACTATTGGTGGTCTTTAAGCTACATGGCAACCATGGGATTACACAAAGAGACTGGTCATGGCAGAGAGAGTTGTGAAGCTGAAGTCAAAACTTCGCGATCCCATGGGAAAACAAAGAAATGAGGTCACTAAATTCATCGCTCAAAACAAGTCTAGACAAGAATTTGTACCTCCATTAGGAAAGTATGTGGATTTACTCAAGGCTGAGCCTCTACACAACACAAACAATGCTTGGCAGAGCTGGTTTTTAACTGCACTTGCTATTGTAATGCATTACACACACCAGAATCACCTCAAGGCAGCAACAGCAGTTTCTGATCTTCCAGACAGTTGCCCCCTGCTTACATTTCTGAAGTGCCTGAAAGACACCCTCAAGTGTGGGAGACTGTACAAGGCCTTTCTGCGGTGGTTCAGTGAGAAGCGGAAGAAGGGAATTTCATTCTCATATAGATTCACAGGACTTTAATCAAAGTACTTCTGTTGGCAATTTGCCACTTTGATTCAGGAACTTCTGAAGATCCCCACTCTTTCAAAGGGACATGTTCTGAAACTGCACACATTGTCATTCATTGGTATCAAATTGAGAGATGCAGTTTCCATTTACTCAAGAGTTGAGATAAGCATAGAGCAAGTTGAAAATTTAAAGGTTTTGTGCCAACAATTTTTCAACGCAAACAGTTTGTTGCTTACCGACGTCACTCCTACCGTGTGGACAGTAGGAGTAGCCATCCCCTACCACACTAGCAAATTGTATCAGAAGCTTGGCTATGGATTGGGCCTGAATTCAATGCAGGGTAGAGAGGCAAAGCACGTGAAATTGGCCAAGTATGTGGAAAACACATGCAATGCCAGAAAGAGCTTACGGTGGTGGACTGTGTTCAAACATGAGTTTGTCTCCATGGTATGGCTGAGAGAGAAAGATCCCTACAGCATTGCCTATCGCTGTGAGAAGAGGAACATAAGTGATTCTTATATTCCTAAGAGAGTTCGCGATTGTGACGACAGGTTTTGCCATTGTGGACTCTCGAAGAAAACCACTGGTAATCAAGGCTGTGAGATTTGCACAAGTGATGTGATGAAGGCCATCAAGCAAACTGTTGCTAGTGGAAAGATCACTCCTGAACTCAGTCAATTCTATGAGAATTAAGTTTAAGTTCAAAGCTTTATTCAAGTTTGGTGCAGTGTCTAAACAAATTTTTCCACTAACACAGCAGTTGACTTGAAGACACTTGTTAGTAGTACCTCAAGCAGAAATCTATAGACATACATATAAACAAAACTTGAACCCCAAAGTAACTTAGATTATTTCTTTTTTAGGCCCGGGTCAAATAACGTACTTAGGTGGACCTAACATAATTATGTTTTCTTGCCCAGTCAAACTCCAAACTTAATTCAAAGGTGATCCAGCAAAAAACTGAACTCTAGCCGTTCTTCACAATGGATAGCCAATCCAAATAAAATCGCTCAAACCTAACTTAAATGAGATTGGTTCATGTGAAGTCTTAAGTTTGACCCAGGCCTAACATCAATCCAATTTAATATCAACAGAAATATATAATTGAGTAATAAGAAATTAATTATTGTATTATATGTAATAAATTGTCAAGTCAAGTTTGTTCAGTGCTGCGGGACGCCACTTGCATTCCAGTATCCGTAATGAAATTTCAGTTCAAACAACTCCTTTGGCTTATTAAATTTGAGCTCCATTGGCTTTTCATTCGACACCAACACCTCACACCTCTCAAGGCTATTTTGCACAGGTGCCATACGCCTTTTTAAAATCACATCAGGATCGACTTCTGTACCATCTAAATCCATCCTCGCGAATAAATATTTTGCTTTTCGCATATCTGTTATCTCGTATACAACTTGTGTATTTGTTTCCCTAAATCGTTGACCGAAGCTTGTGCGTTGCATAAGGTCTTTGGAAATGCATTCAAACACCTCTTGCGGCATGTCCATTTGAAAATCTCCACGCCATGGATTGGCAAGTCTTGGCCTTGTACTCAGGCGGCGAATTATTTTGGCGTGAATCTTTTGCAGGGACCTTGCAACCATCCCTCTTGCTGGTACTAATCTTTGCACGGTCGAAAATCTCCCTCCACGATGACTGTATTTGGTATCCAACACGGATACAGCAGCTTCTAGCTCTCCGAAAAATTTACTGATCCATTTCATACCATCGCCAGTATCAACCCTGCCCAATAGATCAAGTTTGCAACGTTGAATTGGTTGTCGAAGGCTTTCTGCAAATTGTAAATTGGCCGCCATATTGGATTTTACCCGTTCTCCATTGCGCGCCTCTAATGCAACATCGATGGGGTGGTTTGGCCCCACCGTGAGTTTACAGTGATCGAGACATTCCTCGCTTGAGGAGGTTGTTTGATGAGTACGAGTCTCATTTCAGGGGATTGAAGGCTCTCGGAGTAGAGGAGAACACATATTCGACGATAGTTGTTCCCACCATTATGCAAAAGTTGCCGGAGAGTTCTCGACTGACGATCACAAGAGGAGAGGAGTTTTTAACCTGGTCGATGGAGCGAATGTTGCAAACCTTTTTGAAAGAGCTGGAACTGAGAGAGGATCATTTTTATGCAATGACCTCCTCGAAACCTTCATATTCCAATAGACTTGATGGGAAGGACAATCGAGCAAGGGGCGCGACAGCCAACGCCCTGTTTACAAAACAAGAAAATGGGAACTGTGCCTTCTGTTTGGGCAAACATGCACATGAGAACTGTCAGAGAGTGAAAGATCCAAGGAAACGTGAGAATATTGTTTATAAATTTGCTAGATGTTTTAAATGCATGAAAAAGGACCACCGAGCCCGCGATTGTAAGATTGATGTATTATGCAACAAGTGTGGGCAAGCGGGTCATCATGTTTCTTTGTGTGATGTTAGGAATGCGCAGCAAGTGCCTCCTGTTGCCGAATTTCAGTTTTCGCCCAATGGGCAAGACAAAACTCCGATTGCTACTAGTCCTAGCAGTGTACATGTAGGAACGGGTGGGCGAGTTGCGTTGCAAACCGCGCGTGCAGTTATCCGTGGGGTGGGCGAGCCGTACCGGGTAAGGGTGTTGTAAGTAAGTAAGGGTAAGTTCTCATGTGTTGTTTGACACTGGAAGCCATCGCTCTTTCATTAATTCTAAAGCTGCCCAACTCGCGCAGCTTGCCAGTATCAGGCAAGCATGGCTGGGAATCAGTACCTTTGGCCAGCGTTCTAAGGACATGCGTCTAAGAGATGTCGTCGAAGTCAAGGTAAGCACAACTGACGGCCAAAAGGTTATCCCAATCAAAGCGTACGTAGTACCAGAAATATCCAGCATCCAAAACAGTCATGTGGAACTTGAAAAGGGTGAGCATCCCCACCTTAAGGGATTGTGGTTTTGGATGTGTGTATGGGGGCGGGAGAGCTAGAAATCGACATTTTGGTCGGAGCAGATTACCTGTGGAGCTTTCAGAAAGATTGTACAATCAGGGGGGGCCTCGACAAACCAGTCGCTGTGGAAACTGAATTAGGTTGGGTTCTGTCAGGTCCAATGAAGAGTCAGTCAAGTGGGCTGGGACCCGTACAAATCAACCTGGTGAAAACGGAGGACAAGGAAAGCTTAGACGTTGATGTGAACAGATTGTGGGATCTGGAAGTCATAGGAATCAAGGAGCCGAGAAGGGGGGTGTATGAAGAATACAGGGACAGTATCTCCTTTGATGGGCATCGATATTCAGTGAAGCTTCCCTGGAATAAAGGATGCCCAGATTTACCGACCAATTATACCACAAGCTTGCGTCGTCTTAGAAGCCAAGTAGCGAGACTGGAAAGGGAGCCCGAAGTTCTCGCAGAATATGCAGCTATAATTGACGAACAGTTTCGTACGGGAGTAATAGAGTGGGTGGTTGAGTTAGAAGCGGCCCCGAAGGTACATTATTTACCACATCAAGCCGTGGTGAGAAAAGAAGCCACGACAACGAAGGTAAGGATCGTGTACGATGCATCGTCGAAGGCGACGAAAACGGGCACCTCTTTAAATGATTGTTTACATGTGGGTCCGTCATTAAACCCATTGTTGTTTGACATTTTGTTGCGGTTTCGAGAGAACAGAGTTGTTCTCGTGGGGGACATAGAGAAGGCCTTTCTCAATGTTGGGGTAGACAAGAAAGACAGAGACTGTCTTCGATTTTTGTGGCTAGCAAACCCCCCGGACCTATCTAAGATTGTGGTTTATCGATTTTGTCGTGTTGTGTTTGGACTGAATGCGTCCCCCTTTTTGCTAAATGCAACCTTGAGGCATCATATTTCGAAGTTTATGGCAGTTGACCCCGAGTTCGTGGGGGGCGGAGCCTCGTCGAGTGAAGTTGTCGATTTGTATAGTAAAACTGTCAACGGGATGGCAGACGGGGGATTCAAGCTTAGAAAATGGCTGACCAACGACCCGAGTGTTAGAGAGAAAATTAAAAAAGATCTGATCGATGAAGTGAAACTTGACCCGGTTTCAGCTGAAAATGTCACGTACGCAAAGTCATCTCTAGGCCTGAAGATGGGAAGTAACGGCCAAAAGGTACTGGGTCTGTCATGGGATTTTGAGCAAGATACGATAACCCTCGAACTGACCGCAATCGCCAAGCGCGCAGAAGATCTACCTGCGACTAAGCGAAACACACTGCGAATCTTGGCTGGGATCTTTGACCCTCTCGGAATGATTGGTCCCATAACTGTAACAGCGAAGATTTTATTTCAGGAGGCTTGTCGCCAAAAGATCAATTGGGACGACCCACCTGATGGAGTGATAAAGCAAGCAGTTGAAGCGTGGATTGAAAGCCTAATAGAATGTAAACTAATCACGATTGACAGGTGTCTCTACAAACACGTGCGCGAAGAAGTCTTGGGATGTTCGTTACATGGGTTTGCAGATGCGAGTAAGAAAGCTTACTGCGCAGTTATTTATTTCGTATACCAGACAAGCACAGGTACGTATTCAAAGATGCTAACTTCTAAAACGCGAGTGGCACCGCTCAAAGAGCTGTCCATACCACGACTTGAGCTCATAGCATGCTTGATCCTTGCAAAGCTGTTGTCCACAGTGAAGAATGCGTTGAATTCACAGGTAAGTGTTCAGAAAACAACACATTGGTCAGACAGTATGACAGCGCTGTATTGGATCATGAACCAAGGTGAGTGGAAACAATTTGTGAGTCACCGTGTTAACGAGATCGTGAAGTTGAGTAAAAAGGAGGATTGGGGGCACTGTCCCAGTGAGCAGAATCCAGCCGACACTGGGTCGAGAGGATCGTTAGAAGTAGAGCTCAAAGGGAACGAGATGTGGTGGCACGGGCAATATTGGTTGATCCAACCGTAAGACCTTTGGCCCAGACAGAAATCTCTTGTGCCAACTATTGCGACATGTGAAGAAGAAAGGAAAGTCGCCGTTATGACTATCGCAGTCAATGAGCCCTGTGGAATAGAAAGGGTGGTCGAAATCAACAAATACAGCACACTTCGAAAGCTTTACAGAGTGACTGCGTGGGTCACACGGTTCTGTCACAACATCTCAAGGAGAAACAAGAGTGACAAAAGAGAAGGGGCGCTTACTTTGGAGGAGATAGTAGAATCAGAAGAGTTGTGGATAAGGATGGCACAGCGAGAATTGAGAAAGGGGGAAAACTATCAACAGCTTGTCTCAAAATTCGGTCTCCAAGAAGATCAGAAAGGCGTTATAAGATGTAAGGGACGCCTTGAGTACTCTGAAATGGTGCACGAGACGAAGGAACCGATCATCTTGCCCAAAGAACAGCGACTGACGATATTACAGATTCAGGAATGTCACCATAAAGTTCTACACGATGGTGTGAGGAGTACGCTTGCGGAGTTGCGCTCAAGGTTTTGGGTACCGAAGGGGAGACAATTGGTGAAGCGTGTGATCAGTCGTTGTGTCCTCTGCAAGAAGATCGAAGGCCGACCGTTTACTCAGCAACCGACCGCTAGCTTGCCAGAGTTTAGAGTTAGACCACCCCCGCCGTTTTCAAAGGTAGGTGTAGATTTTGCTGGGCCTTTGTTTGTCAAAGGAAGGGGTGCACAAATAAGAAAGAGTTACTTCGCTTTGTTTACTTGCTGCGTTACGCGAGCTCTTCACCTAGAGCTGGTAGAGAATTTGTCGGTGGAAAAGTTTAAGCGGTGTTTAAGGAGATTTATAGCAAGAAGGGGAATACCTGCCTTAATCGTTTCAGACAACGCGAAGACATTTAAGGGCACGGAGAAACAACTACTTACACTTTTTCGTCATCCGCAGGTAAGAGAAGAAATGCAAAACCACCGAATTGAGTGACGTTTTAATCTGGAAAGAGCTCCCTGGTGGGGTGGTTTCTTTGAAAGGATGGTGGGTTGTGTGAAGCGATGTCTGAAGAAGGTCCTTGGAAATGCTCGACTGACGTATGATGAACTTTTAACCGTCCTGACGGAAGTAGAGGCGACCTTGAATTCAAGACCCTTAACTTACGATTATGACAATCCTTAAGAGGGAGAGGTATTGACCCCTGCGCATCTACTCTACGGGAGAAGATTGTTATCCTTGCCAGAGAAACCCCGAGAAGAAGATGATGAAACCGAAACTAGTTACAGAAGGAGGAATAAATATATTAATGAAACTCTACAGCATTTTTGGAAAAGGTGGCAAAGAGAATACTTGACGAATTTGAGGGAGAGTCATGATTGTAACGCCCAGGCAATCGGAAAAGCACCAAAGGTAGGTGATGTGGTGACGGTGTATGAAGAGGGAGTTAAGAGAAATGGCTGGAAGATGGCGGTAGTGGAGAGCCTCATCGTAGGAAAAGACAAAGAGGTAAGAGGGGCAAACGTACGTGTGATAACGAAGGGGAAGGCAGTTCATTTAAGTAGGCCTGTGCAAAATTTGTTTCCTATCGAGATTAGAACTGAGACATCCGAGATCTCAGATGTCCCCAAAGAACGCGTTACAGGACCACAAAGGCTCGACGTTCCTCGCCGTTCAGCAGCGTTGGATGCGGTCTGGAAGACCCGTGCGATGGTAAACATAACATATAGGCTACTCTTTAGGTCTCTTTTCTCTTTTCGTGGCCGTTAAATTGAAACCAGCGATCGTCTCCCAAGGGGAGTTAATAGTTAACTTGAGACGTAACTGTCGCGTCCGACGTGACAGACAATCAACCACTTGATACCAGCAATGTTTACCGTCTCTGATCGGATTCAAAATCCTTTCCAAAACGACTCATAAACACAGGAACACTCCAGGTAAATACATCCTATTATTTTATTAGCTAATACAGCGTAAATACTTAACAATTATTCTACGAGGGCACGTTGGATATGAGTTGGCTAATATAATCATCTCATATCCAACAAGCACGAGTGGAATAATTGTTTTATTGAAAACGCCCACAAAATCTCGTTGAATCTCCCCGACTTAATTTTGTTAGAACAAACCGGAAAAGACAAGGGACTTCCGCTATTCACATGTCACATGTCTATCAAAACTGTCAACGTGCGAACGGACTCGCCTGGACTGGATGAATGAAAAATCAAAACATTGTAGCGATGAACACTTTTAAAAACTCATCGGGATTCTAGGATTTTACACAGCAAGACGGCTAAAAAAACCTGGCAGAAGGTCGCTTGTTATGAAGTTGTTTCAAGCCACAAGCTGGTTTTGCTGAACCAGAAAAGAAGCTATACTGACGCCTCGATTGCTGTAGTGAATGGCTGCATAACCTGTATTTGTAGCTGGTTAGTTGTGATTTATATTCTTCATGTCAAATAAACAAGCCGCAGTTATCTATCGGCGAGTGACTCGGCGAGTGGCTTCGCGATCATTAAGAAACAACACTTGTCTCTTTTCGTAGCTGGTCAAGGTACTTTAGTTTCATGTATTTTCATGTGTTTTTCGATCAACTTTCAAACAAGCTCTTGTGGCTGTTTTGTTTGTTTGTTTGTTTGTTTTTTCCCGATGAAATTGCATTGTCTAGTATTCTAAGAAATAAATTAAAACGACTTGCTTCGGGCGCCATTCTATCCTTCGCGAAAAAAAATCTCAGCGAGCTTCCAATTTTAAACTGACGCGTACACCGACCATATATGCAGAGCATAGTATAATGGCTCATATACCATAATGGCTAAGCCAATCAAAACGCTAGAATGGCATTATCAAATGATTCAGTTCTTAATAAATCTAATTATTCTATTAGCTAATTCAGCGTTCGGGTTCCCTGTGAGAGCTCCATAAAATTCCTTATAATAAATGTATTGAGCTTTCCGGGATAGTTACAGTGCAAGCCCTGTGTGTCTTCTCATGTAACACTTTCACTAGGTTACATCACCGAGGTGTCTGTTTTCACACTTACAGTAACGGTCAGTATAAAACATGGACTGCGGACTGCGGACCGGGTATAAAACACGGACTAGGTATAAAATGCGGACTACGGACAACGTTGGTAAAAACTGTGCTAATTGGTTATAGGTTAAGGTAAAATAAGATCAAAAGATCGCTTAGTAGCACAACTCGTGAGTTAAAGTTATAAACTCTTAGAAATTCTTGGTGGATGTGTGCCGCCCGGTTCTCCAAATCCGGGCCTGACCAAAATGCTATTTTCTACCGCCATTTAGACCTGGTATCGGTCTCTAACATCCATGACAGGGGTCACAAACGCGATGTACATGTTAACATGTAAATAATGTCATCATAGCTCGGAATATATAACGTTGGATGATATATTTAATTTCGGTTATTCTTCATGTATAGGTGAGTACACCCCTCCCCCAATAAATAAAGCGTTTTTGCTTCGACTGCCCCTATATTGACCTTCGCGTCTGGGTTCTTCATTTCCTCATATCCCCAAAGCTTCGACATGGAATTGTGGCATCTTTGAGAATTCTCACTCTCACTAACACCAATACTATTTGTTTTGTTTGGTGCCTCTCAATTTCATATTTCCCATTCGTTTAAAACTTTCTCGAACAATCACGTCACGCAGTTTTTGATTTGTAATATCTCCTTGGTTTAGCTTTTCGGCAGTAGCATCGCGGCTTTTTTTTAAAGCAAACCAACAGTCGCTTTAAAGACAGCTGTTAAATCTGAAGCCATCGATACCACGGTGCGTACGCTGATTCAACAGTTTGTAAGGAGAGATTTCCCATGTATTCTTTATTTGTCTCGAATTTCATATCTAGCTTTTAAATGTTCGGTTTTAAGTTGTTCTAACCGTAATTTGCATTGAATTTTCATTGATATGTTGACTGAATAATTATTCAGGTTAGTCACGGAACAACTACGAGAACTTTTCTCCTGTTCAAATACCAACCGT
The DNA here is from genome assembly GCA_942486035.1 of Porites lobata. Taxonomy (NCBI): domain Eukaryota; kingdom Metazoa; phylum Cnidaria; class Anthozoa; order Scleractinia; family Poritidae; genus Porites; species Porites lobata. Next base: position 134,570 of record CALNXK010000365.1, read on the forward strand.
TTGTAGTTTTTAACTTTGAAATTTTAAGGAATTCTGAGCAAAGGAAACTCAACTTCCTACACAGCTTTCTTTGTAAATTTTCTAAATTCACTTGCTTGACTGACAATTAATTTTGAGTCATTTAGTTTGGCATATGAATTTTAAAGCTGAATTTATCCAGATTTGTTTTCAGTTTTCAGCTGATTTTATTCAGCCTTCTTTCCATTTGTTTTGTGATGTTGTAATAAGTTGATCGGTTAGTATAAATAGAGCACTGTTATCCCTGTTTTTCGATTTACATTGCGGATTTACAATTTACATTTTGGATATGATGCACATGCCTGTATGATTCACGTCCACGAGCTGAAGATTAAACTGTTGAAGTCCAAGTTTGAGTGCTGTCCTGCTTTCCAGTTGTAGTAGATCCTAGAAGTCGTTCGGACTCTCTTTACGCATATTTCCCCGATTTGTGCTTGGAAGGGCAAAACCTATCGTCACAAGTTTACTATAAATTGAATTGTCTTTTAACTTCTCCTCTTTATAAAATTCAGAATTTCATTTTCAGTTGTTTTGAGCAGCGGCATAACCTTCCTTGCTCATCCGGTTTATATGCTTTCCTTCTCCACGCCGGCTTTGGGGAGAATAGACTGCGTGATCAGCCAAAGGAATCATGATTGTGTGTGAGGCAAGGAGCTGGGACCACTGTTCTAATCTAGTCCACTGTCTGTTTCTCTCAGTTTTACCTTTCTAAAGCTCTTTTTATATACACAGTCCGTAGTCCGCATTTTATATCTAGTTTGTGTTTTATACCCAGTCCGCAGTCCGTGGTCCTCGTTTTATACTGACCGCTTACAAAAATTCTTAGTGGAAACTAGTTGATTTGACAACATTTTTATTTTTTTATGCCTCGACGATCATGATTGATGTTCTTATAAACCATGTGGAGTAAGCCCACTTAAGTCACTGTGTGATAACAGTGACTTAAAAACTTCTGAGTATCGCATATATTATTGTAACGTTAAATTAACGACTATCAACACAGACGTCGCGTTACCAGCAACCGTTGAGACTTTGTATGAGAAAGAAAATACTGAGGTCTGCGAATGCTAAATATCATTATTCTTACTTATTTTTCTATAAAATAAATAAAAGAGATTACCTCTGATGTATTCCTGTGTTTTCTGGTATGAATTCATCGATTTAGTCGGTTTTCTTGGCTGTTATTGTTTGAACCCTGTCACTCTCTTCATAATACGAAGTAAAGGCAGCACAAAAAAACAGCCGGGGATCCGGTCGCAGATTTTTTCGACCAGAGGCAAACTTCTATGATTGCTGCACCGCAGTAAACGTTTCAAAGCGAAATATCTCCACGCATGTTGCTGGAAATGAACATTTCCTGGAGCCACTGGGTCCAAAATACCTTCTTTCTCCACACGCTGTGAAAAACGGCACCTGGACAAGGGGCGTTGACTCCGAGGTCAAATTTCCCTCGACCGAGGGTGGCTCAGTCAACAAAGAAAACCCCGCAACAAACGTTTCCTGTTGTTATTCAAATTTTATCGATTTTGAAGTATTTTGTTTATTGTTGTCATAATGATATCGATTTCACTTAAAACTGCATTTTGACAAACTTTATCTCATAGTCAATCACTGGTGAAAATTTTGTAGCGAATTAATAGCATTTTAATTTTTTTTAAATTATTTTAATGGCCTTATCATGAACGGATTTAAAATTATAGAGGGGGCCTCCGAAGGCCCCCTCAGTCGCAGGAAGCAAGAAATAAATAAATAAATCTCGCACTTAATAGATAAGCAACGGGCTATGAAGCCCTTCAACCCAAATATTTTGGAAACGATGCGCCTTTTCCTAGTAAATATAGCAGCCGAGCCATTCTTGGATGCATTTCTAGTTAATTTAGAAGACCTGAATTCCAATATTACTTGGAGAGCATGTTCCCTTATTACGCCTGCGTTTACGCTTAGGTGTTAATTAAGGTTAAGCATCACCGCTCTTAACTAACTCGTGGTCAGCCTGTGTAATTGTACTTTCTAGGATCGTATCATGCCTAGGAGACGATCGTTGACCCCAGGAAAAAAAAAGACTAAATTTTTAATATGAGAATCTATTTGTTTTGTTTAACTTACAAAAAATAGGCAACTTTGAAACAATATGCAACTTTGATGTTTCAATGTGCGGTTTCGTGCAAGGCAATGATGACGAGTTTGACTGGAGTCGACGCAAGGAAAGCACACCTTCCGACCTTACAGGACCTTCCTTTAATCACACCACTGGAAACTTGACCGGTGAGCTCTTAACTAATTCATCAGTACATCTAGCCAGTCCTACTATTAGCAACGAGAACTGTAATAACGTATAACAAATTTAACAGTCAGTTGGTCGGAATTTCTACTTCATTTTTAGCATGAAATCATCGCTAGTTTTAGTCTTGCAAATTTAATTACATGTCACTCTTTTCTACCCTTTTTTTGTTATTGTTGCTGTTGTTTTCTTATATTAAACTGCTCGTTTTTGTTTCATTTTTTGTTGCTTGTACGTTGCACAGGTGTATTAAATGTAGGCGTGGGTATCTAATTTCGACTGCCTCTTCGAATCCGTGCAACTACAAGGTTGCAGTTACTCTTTACATCCTGAGCTTTGTTGTCATTTGCCCTCTTATTCTACCATGAATAATACGTCTGCCTTCAAACAAAAAAATAAAACGAATAAAAGGAAACTTAGGAACTTACTAATAGGTACTTCAGATGATCATTCTACGTCATTTAAGCTGAACTAACGTTGTTAGAATACTGTTTTAAGTCAACTGGATACTTTTTCAGTGCCTTCTGGTCAATTTTTTTTCTCGTTGCCTTCCTTACATCTTTTCTTCCTTGAAGGTTATTATTACATGTGCATTTTTTAGAAATATTTAGTCCACAGGAGAGCTGGATGATATGACAAAATCGGGTCGTCCTCTACCGAAAAAGACTAAGTTGCTACTCTCTAACCATCTTCATCCCTATAAGGTTATTACATGTATATAGAAGCATCCAATCCAAGACGACCAGGTGATAACGCAAAATTGTACAGTCCTCAACTGGAATTTTTTGGGAATATGTGCCTTCAGTTCTATTACCATATGTCTGGTGCCACTACTGAAAGCCTGACTGTCACCGTAAGTGGCAACTTAGTGTTCTTTGCACGTGGCGATAAAGGAGACATGTGGCGTAAAGCCAGCGTAAATGTATCAGCTATCGAGGGATTGCATAGGGTAAGCCATGCGTTATTTTTGTGTCTCTTCTAACAACAACATTAACAACAACCGAATCTTTATTCTTATCAGCTCATTGCTTAACAATAAATTAGGATGATGAAAATATTGAAAGTAAAATTAGAATTTAAACTTTAATGACCCCATCAATGGTGGTAAAACGCTGTTCTCTAAGAGCGGTAATTGGGGAAGCCAACCGGGTTGGGAGCCATAAGCCACCAATAGCTCACTTTTTTTGTTAATTTAATTGCCATTAAAGTACAGCTGCGGGTCCGGGAATTTTTTAATAAAGGGTTCCGAACTTGTGCTCAACGTTGAAAGTATGTTACAACTCTTTACAACTGATAGTTTTCACCAATCCTGGCCATCATTTGCTGTTATTTAGTTAAATTTATATAAACTACTTAGATTGCTATCGGTGATCCTTAAGTGGTAGTAATTTCAGTTTTACTGAAAGCACCTTCAATAACAAGACTTTTCTGGTCTGAAGGGTGCGCAGGCTAGGTCCACCATCCAGAAGACGTCTTTCGGTTCTCGGGTCTATGTTCTCCGAATCTTACTTTAGCCATAACTTTCTGTACTTCGGTCTGTAATGAAAAACTGAAAAAGTCGACAAGACTGCATCCGTTATAATACTTCATCTTTACCATTAATTATAAATTAAGCGCACATGAAATATAAGTGATGTACCATTTGGCAACATTATTTAGTCATAGCAAGATTATTCTTTCTTACTCATAGTGGTGCAAGTAAGTCCGTAAATGTAGTGCAAAATATGATGCGCTTGGTGTTTCCAAGAGGATCTGTTTTGCTATTAGCCGACATTTCCTTATATCTATTGTTAAGTTTGTAGTTTCTTGACAAATTCAAAGATAATTTTTCACTAATTTCAAGACATTAATAACAACAGCGACTCTTCCGGACTGATTGCACCTTTGACAGGTAACATTTGAAGGCGTAGTGGGAAGCAGTTTCACTGGTGACATAGCAATTGACGACTTCTCCTTGACAGCAGGGTCATGTCCTTATGGTAAGTTTTTTGACTAAAGGGTGCACTGTCACCTATTTTGAAATTAAAAAAAAAGACGTCTTTGCAAATTTTGAGAGCGTGAAGGGGGGCCGGGGCACTTGATAAGCAAATAGACGAGATGTTACAGGGCTCTGTTTTCTTTTATTCTCCCCGCTGGTGACGGACCTTTTCAGTTGCTGCCTCACCTACGTCGACTGCAATTATTGGCGAACTAAAACGCCAAATTTCAGACATGTTTAGGTTAGCTGGCCAGTTGAAGTTCTCCATTTCCTGCAGTTTAACGTGGCAAGAAACAACAGACGTGCACCTTCGCCAATGATAAGTTAACATGAACAAATACAGTGAAACCTCTATTAAGCGGACCCCCAATTAAGCGGACACCCTGTATTAATAAGCGAACACTAAGTCGGGTCCCGAAATTAACGTCTTATATTTTCCTTTATAACGAACCCCTATTCAGCGGGCACCTCTATTACGCGGGCGCGGACACTAAAATAAATTGTATTTGAATAATTTCTATTAATTGTTTAAAACCTCTATTAAGCGGACACCGGACTGAATTGACAATAGTAGTAGTAGTATTGTATTGTAAAGTAGAGCTTATCCTCCTGAGTTACGTCCACTTTTTCCCACCTTTGAAGGTGCTTGCACTATAGACCTATACCCACTAACCTCGATATCTATCTCTTTCCAAGTCTCAGAAAGCATTATAAAATCAAAATTATTGATCATACCAACAAAATCCGCACTCTGTAATTTGTTACCCAGAAAGGATTTAGATAAAAGCCCATTTATGTTCCATGCAAAAAAGGACATCTTGCTTAAATGATTCAAGCAACCTACCATATCGATTAGGACTCAAGTTAAGACTTTTCCAATCTTTTTGTAAGCATAAGCACAAAAATAAATAAATAAAAATAATTAATTTTATGAAAGTAAAATAAAAGCAACAACAAGGGCTCCTAACCTAACTCGTAACCTCCCAACCCTAACCGTACCCAAACCTAAGCCTGACCCTAACCCTAACCCTAACTTTAAGTTAACCCTAACCCCAGCCCCAACTCGAGCTTTCCTTCCATAATTGCCACGAAAATCCTCCTCTTAATGGTCATGGGACTTGGAGGAAGTCAAAATGGCGGGAAAGCGAAAAATTGTCGAGTCCTGCGTCGAGTCCTGCGTCGAGTTCTGGCTCGAGTCCTGGCTCGAGTCCTGGCTCGATATATAGGCATCCTCATTGAAAGCTATTAAAACTTAAGCTTAAATGCAATCATTGACAACCTTTTCTGAAAAGTAGAAACTAGCAAGGGAAAATTCAATGAAAAACGGCAGAATCTAGATTCAGACGGCAAAATGGAAAATAAAACTACAAACAGAGCAAAAATGTCGAATAAACGGTGCATAAAAGCAAGATTGCAATACTTACAGCGTAGGTGATAAAGCTAGTGAAGCGACACACGAGCCACCTGTTTTGCTTTACTTTAGCGGTTTTCCTGGCTGACTTGGTTGATTCTCCCTTCAGATTTTTGTCTGAATAAATAAAATTCACTTTCCCCTAGCTAATGCTAATAATAGCGCAAGTTTTAAAAGAGGAATGGTTTAAAAATCACGGCTTTTGCTCATTCGCATACAACAAACAAACTTGTGAATGACTGCCAACGATTCCGCTCGGGTTAGCGGGCAAGATCGTAAAAATAGGTATCCATGGGGTACATGTGCAGGCTAGGAATAAGTTGTTGTCATTAACCTTGAGATTTTGAGAACTTGCTGTGCTGTAAATTTAGCAAAGGAAGATTTTGTCAGAATGAATACAGGGCCAGTTTGGGTGGTGCAATGAGAGCATAGGGCTTTGCTCTAAGTAAAATGAAAGTTCAAAATTTGGGGTACCCAGCACTAAAGATATGTACAGTGGTTGGTCAAAAAGGAGTTACTCGCCTGAGAAGAAAAGTTGGCTTGCGCACCTTTAGTAGTACATATGGCCGAACTGGGTCCTAACCAATCAGAGCGCGAGAAAGACAATAGGGGTATTGTTTTAGAGGGTCACGTGCCTCATTAGCATGAGATACGTCATCAATTTGTTCACGTGACCCATGTCGACCAATCAGCGAGCGGGATTCCGGGCATGGGGTAAAGAACACACGCATTCATAGGAAGGCACATACATGCGTGGAGGTAGGACGCATGCACAGTTCTGCCCAAGGCTTTTGCCCCGCGCAGTCACGTGAATGGGATCGTAGGCACATGCGCAGACCGCCAAAATACTCCCCAGGTCCCCGCATTCATATGAGCACATTTTCGCATAGACCTACTGCGCATGCGCAAACACTCAAAAGAATCCCCAGACCCCTCGCATCACCGGAAGTCAATGAAAAACACACTGTATTGAGGTCAAAATTCATATTTTTTTTGGTGATTTAATAAAAACAAATCTCGACAGTAGTCTAGGTTACAAGCGGGACGTAGGTGACGTCCTAGTGACGTCACGCCCATGAGTTTAATACATGAACATAATAAACGGTGTTTGCCTTTGGGCTGAGCGGGTCATGAGCGAGTAACAAGGCCATGAAATGTAGTGATTAAAGCCTGTCAGGGACCATGGTTTGATCTGGCAGTGATTGATGACATAGAATGAAACTAACAAGAAAAAATAAATAAATTGTTTAAATCCAAGAAGCAAACTGAATGACAAAAATCCGACCGTGGCTGCGAATAAGGCGGTGGTTTATTATCCAATGAGTCACTATGAGAAAAAAAATGAAAATCGACTTAATTACAAGCGGGACGTGTGTGACTTCCTAGTGGCGTCACGCCTTCGAATCGATGGATACAAAAAAGTTTTAATAAAGACCATTCTTGGCAAAAGTTGAATTGATAGACGGCCCAATGAGTGGATATGATAAAAGAAAAAAAATGACGGTCTGAAAATACGTAATAAGCTGGTCCATCCGTAGCGGGTGTTCATAATTCCTAACCTATACGTTCAAAAAATTCACATCCCCTACAGGGTTCACAAGGGGTCGACACATGACGCAAATGGATCCAACAATTTTTGCATACTAAGTATAATTGGCCTGTGAGGTTTCTTGTGGTGAACACATTGTTTTCCATCACCTGGGTAGTGGCTGAAAAAGGGAAGGGAGATAAATCGCTCATACCACGAAATGAGAATCTAAAAAAAAAGTGTTTTGTAAGAGCGGGATGGGTATCCCAAATCTTGTAACATCTCACACCAATAACAAGTCGCGGTACAAAAACTTAACACGGCGAAGATTTAAATAACATCGACAACAGAGTAATTGCAATGGGCGTGGAGAAGGAAAGGGGACCGCTGAACCATGGTACCATTGGAGGATAGATCCAAAACACCATTCGCTTGTGGTGCCGTGAACCCTGTGGGTGCTGAGAATGGAGTGCGAGTCTACAAAAAAATTAAATTTGTAATGCCATTAACAGGTAGGCTATGCGGTCTCTTATCCACTGGTTGCACTTTAGTTGGGAATGCGTACCTACAAATAATTGCCATTGCAAAACTGAATTGGATATTTGATGCTATGAATATGTAGTCTATGTTGCAAGGGGATGATTCATCTATGTTGTTTTCTCTTGGAATTCAAATCTGAAAAGCATGATGAAGGCGAACAATACATTGCACAGTGCTGAAATGAAGTCTATATTGAATGGGTCTGATCCATCCTCCATATTGTTTTAAGGTGAAATGAAATCCTAAAAGAAATAGCATCCCAGGCAGATCAATCGCAACCTTTTGAAGGAATCTATGGCAACGGTGTGCGTTCTGAAAAGCAAATGAGTTCCTAAAAAGAGGTGGAGAGACAAATCAGAATGGGAATGCTGGTGTGATACAATCCAATGTGCAACGGCCTGATCCATTGCGTGGGGTGACGCAATAAACAATGGGTGCCTAAAAAGCATTTAAAATATCCAAGTCAGGCTCAGGATGGTCAGGATTGGCCCGGAGAAAGGCATTGATCCGATAGGTCATGCGTAGGGGCCAATCGACCCAGTCCCGCTCTGTTGGGTGGCCTCCACGAACATAGGCTACGACATCATTCTCTGTCAACGAACATTCCCCGCTCCCGGAAATCAAGTCATCGAGCGTGAATCCATCCTTCACGCGTGCACAATGATTGCAGACGGCGCCGTGGGTAGGGTGGGCTACCCATTGAAAAATGTGACAGACGGGTTGGGCTTCCAGGGTGGTCAAGAAAAAAATCGACACGAACATTTTGGGATCCAAAAACGCGCCGCCCAATTCAATCTAGCTCGTCGAGGGCAAAGACAAAGGTGGATGGGCCACAGGACGTGCCGTAGAAAATCGAGATTGGGAAACACGTCTACAAATGGAAAAAAAGGGTATGAGGGAAGGAATGGACCCCAGACCGGGCGATAAAAAAAAGGGACACGACTTACCAGCCATTCTACGGCGATGGACTTCGTGATCCAGTTTTCTGGCAATGGGATGGTCCCACGGCAGTGTCTTGGCCAAATCTCGTATCTCCTCGAGGGTGCACCATCGGAACAGGGCGCTCACACAGTCTTTCCCCAGGGGAAGATGCCACAACGTCTTCAAAAGGTCAAATAGGACCGTGAGGGGCACGGAGGGCAGCACCAGCGCTTGCAAAGAGTTCACCGTGTTGAATAGCTGGACTGAACAGTGCGGAATGAGCTAAGACTAGTAGGGCCGCTTGTTTTACAGAGTCCACCCAGGGAGCTGATTGGTGGCGAGGCATCACGTGGGGATGACGTGGACGAAAGGACACTCTAGGGGGTACCCCCCATGGGTACACTTTTTTCGTCCAGGGAAAAAAGTCCTGGCGCGAGTGGGTGATTGGTGGAGGAATAAGGATTAATAAGGGGACGCGCAGCGGAGAGGGCACTTTCATGCTTGGCGTTGTCATCATGAACTACAAAGGGTTGGTGGATCCCCAGAACAAGCCGTTTGGCAACGTGTTGCCCTTGGAAGTGCAAATCAAGATCATGTTTTGGGTGGAGTGCGTGCTCACCAACGACAAGCGGAAGAAGGTGAATCAAGAATGCAAAGGGTTGCCCAAATGCGATGTCACAGGCCTCCCACAACATCTTGGACAGGATCAGTGGTGGAACCAAGTGCTGGTTCGTTTTCATACGCCCAGAACATCCCACTGTCATCATTGCCACCGGATATTCGACCACAAGTTATCGATAAGTGAGGGTTGTTATAGCATGTTTTTTATTGATGATGGAACAATACTCTTAGGCTGTTTTTATATGTTTACAGATTGGTATGATGGCGGAAATGGCTCAGCACCCCGTGAAACTGGACAACCCGATGAACGAGGAGGTTGCGTTTGCCATTGACCGTTTTCAAGTGAGTCTACCCGATTGCCCCATCGGACGCCCCCCCGTCATGATTGGGAGAAGGAAACCAGCGTATAATACCATCGACAAAGTCATGGGACGATTGAATCGAAGTATGATGGTCCTAGAAACCATGAGACACATTGCTATTGTGGATGTACATTGAGATTTTTTTTATTAAACTTGTTACATGTCCTATCCGTGTCCTCATGTTTTTTTTTTTGGTTCATGAGCGTCGGCATAACGCGTCCAAGGTGGGATAGACCGCCTTGTCTTCTTCTCGGGTGCCTACAATGGAAGTGTGGTCCTGTAACGTGGGTAGGGCGATCTGTTCCTCGGTCATGCCTTCACAGGGTTGATAGTGATGCAAGGTGGGATTCCACCAATACCATTGTTCCATATCCAAATCAAACACATAGAGGGGTTTGCCTAATAGCTGAGCCATGGCCACACTCCATCCCGTACCGCCCAACACATGCTTCCGTAACTCATCAGAATACCCCAACGCCAAGACCAAAGACGCAGGCTTGATCACGTAATAATTGCGCTGTATATACTGGAGGGTGATGGGATGGGAGACATGTCGACCCAATTGAAAAGCCACCTGGGTGACGGTTGGTGTGGCAGCGTCCAAGTCGGGATGGGTCAAGGGTGCGAGGGACTTGGCTCGAGGGTGACAGGGTGAGATGAGGACCACACACGAATGACCATACAGGCGACATAAACGTTGCACATGCGTATCCACGCCTTTGGCGCCTCCCGTGTAAATAGTCAGCGGCATTGTCTGGGAAAAATTGAAAAAAAAAGTCTGCATTAATGATGTCTGTTTTTGGACAAGGGGTTCCAAGCCCACATGGTGTGCGGTTCATCATCCGCATACATCAGGGGTTCTTGCCATTACCGTTAGGTGACGGTTTGTTCAAAGATGCGTCGGACCGTGCTGCATTCGTTGCAATTATCGGGGATCCAATCCAAACCTCGGCCTCGGGCAAACGCGTCGTCTTTTTCATCGTTGCAATAGTTGCATAACAAATGATCCAAAAGCCGATCACACCGTTTTGGCCATAGCACGCGTTGGGCGTTCACTTGGGAGAGGGTCGGAAGTACATTGGACTGTCGACGCAACCAGCCATCCATTTGACAGGCCCGTACTTGAGCGCAATGATCGTGCCAGATCCCACTACCGCGTTCTCCGTCGGTATGATCCATGCACCAATTACGGCCCTGATCGTTGGTGGCCATGACATTGACGGTGGCTATGGGAAGATTGGCTAACTCCCTGCAGCCCTGCCCTTCCAAGACCACGATAGGGTATGAAACCAGGGGCTCTTGGAACAACCGATACAAGCCATTGAGCGTGAAGACACCCAACCGCCATCGTTCGGGGGTGAGATACTGTTGACACCAGCGGGTGATATCGTCCCTCATCTGATGGTAGGGATGAAATTCATGGCGGTTGTAAGCGGTATACGGTTCAAACTGCAAACCATGCACCGTCCTGGTATGACGATCCACGCGAGTTGGGGCCTCCTCGGATAATTGGTCGTACGACACGCCCACAGGTAACAGGTATTTGAACAACACATGATGATGACCCGTCCAATCACAAAAGGCCAGTTCTCGAATAATATACTCACCTCGGGAGATGGCAAACCCCTGACTGCACACCAAGAGACCCACTTCGCATAAAGACATGATCACTTACCGTAGAACAGAAAGGACACCTACTGATGCGACACGTCAGGCAGCCCATCGTTTTATAGCGGAGGGCGTGCGCCCGGATTGGTGGAAAACCACCTCACACGATGCTCACGAGACGCCTGGTGTGGTGCGGGATTGGTGGAAAAAAAGATCACACCATGATCACGAGAGGAGGGTTGACGGACAGGTCATGGGTTATAAAAGACAGACAGACTCGAGGTAAGAGTCATTCAGCCGAGGGATCTGTCATGGAGCGTCAAGCCACTCAACCAGCCGCTGTACCCACTGGACGTAAACGACGTCGAGTGTGTGGTAAGAAAAAAAATGTTGAGGAACCAAAAGTCCAAGCCCTGGACATGCAAGCCACAAAACCCCCCACCAGTGAACTAGTGATTGCCCTGAAGGTCCTACCCCGAGCTGAAGACCCACCACCACCACCCCAAACCGTGAACGAGTTAATGGAGGGTACCCAAAAAGACTACGAAGAAGAGTGTGTGAAGGAAGGGACAGTCCCCTCACAGCTGACCACCGAAGTAGGGGGACTCGGAAGACCAGGACCTGGATCAGATGGAGGCGAGCTTGAACGACCTCTTGTATGAAGCATGCCCATTTCATCCTCACCAATTCATCCATTGTGTCAACCCCCAGACCGAATTTGGCCAGTTAAGGTACAAGTGTCCCCAAGAAGGGCGTCCCGTGTATTTGTTTGAAGACACCCGTTTTGTGATGTTGGAGAAATTGAAAGAAGACACCCATCCCCAAGTGCGAGCCCAATTGCAACGAGGGTTGCTGAAGTGCCAATGAGGGTTTACCCCCAAGATGAAATTGAATCGCACCACCGAGAATTACAACAAAGTATTTTTGAGCTGTGGGAGCTTTCTCCTAGGACAAGAACCCTGTGGCTATTTCCAATGGCTCCATGGCCCGCTGTGGCAGCCCCGAGAGCAAGCGCAACCGTCCCTGAGACGATGGGTCAATGACAATGGGAAGGCGCCCGTCCCTCTCCTGAAAAAACACTGTTTGGACGGACCCACACCCCAGCCAATGCACTATGGGACCCGTGGCCCCACAGGGTGGACCTCCATGGCTAAGACGCCTATCATGCCTGATCGACAGTGGTTGAATCAGTTTACGGAATCGGCTGCAGCCCAGGAGAGAGAGAGGAGAAACCATTTTCAGTCAAAGTTTGGCAGTGGGTTGTTTTGAAAAAAAAAATCATGAAAAAAACTATTAAAGAAAGAGAATGGAAACGATGTTGTGTCAGTGTGTTGATGTCGTTGCCACGCGCTTACGAAGATCCCCAGGAACCCGGGGCCTTGGGTGGGGTCGAGCCCTTTGCCAAAGCCCTTAGGTTGAAAACCCCGCAAGCGAAACGGATTCTCCAATCGGTGTTGAGTTATACGTTCCACAAACCCCGACGGACGCGGTTCCCCACCACTCCCACGTTGGTCTTTGACCGAGACGAACAGTGGCAAATGGATTTGGTGGACATGCAAAACTCAGTCGATGGAATAAGGGGAACAAATATTTGTTGACCGTGATCGATGTCCTGTCCAAGTATGCCTGGGCCGTCCCCATCAAATCCAAACGCAGCCAAGACATGATACGAGGATTGGAAAGCATTTACCAACAAGCCTCGCCGCGGCGGCCGCTCCGCGTGCAGACGGATCAAGGCAAAGAATTTTACAATAGAGGGGTGCAAGCGTGGTTCAAGAAGCAGGGGTGGCATCATTTTTCGACGTATGGGGATAGTAAGGCCTCCGTGGTGGAACGATGGCATCGCACCTTGAAACAACGGATGTACCGTTACTTTACAGCCCACAATACGTTACGGTACGTGGATGTGTTACAACCGTTGATTCATACGTACAATCACGCCTATCATCAGAGTATTGGGATGGCCCCGCATCAAGTCACACCGAAAACCGTGCCCGAGGTCTAGGACAGACTCTACGGCCAGCGCTTGGAGCAAAAGACCCTACCCCCCAAATGACAAGTGGGCGATCGTGTACGCCTCAACAAGAAACATCGTCCCTTCAAAAAAGGCTATTTACCAGGATGGACGGAAGAAGTGTTTGTGGTCACGCACGTCCGTCGTCATCCTGTGGTCACCTATCGACTCAGTGAATGGGACGGCACGCCTATAAAAGGCACGTTTTGCGAACCCGATGTACAAAAAGTGCAAGTGTCGGACGACTCGTTATTTCGGGTCGAAAAAGTCTTGAAACGCAAAGGACGCAACGTGTTGGTACGGTGGAAAGGGTGGCCAGCCAAGTACGATAGTTGGATTCCAGCGCAACCCAGGCATGGTACGAATAAGAATAACGCCCCGTAAAAAACGGGTCACGTGGTTGGACCAGATCCAGGCCGAAGCCAGCCGACCGCGGGCCAGTTACACGAAACCCCGACAGACGATGCGAGTATCATGAAGTTCATCCACAAGAAAGCCGCCGAACAACGACGAGCGAAAGTCAACAGGATGGCGGGGATCGCCTTTGGTCAACAAGCCCTTCGTTCTTACACGGCGGCCCAAAAGCAACAACGCCGACGCGCCAGTCGTCATCCGCGCATGCGCAAGAAGAAACCCGCCAAACAAAAAACCTGCCTGACACTGATGGAACTGGCACGGGCCTTTCCCAACATTGCCCAGCAAGTGTGTTTTCATCCCAAACAATGGACCTTCAATTCCTTGATGGGACGGGTCCCTCGCAGCAAACAGAAAGTGGCCCAGTGGCTATAAAAGGAGCCCACGCACCCTCCGACGAGCATCTTCATCATGAGCAGCATCCAACGCATCACGCTCATCAGCGATCCGACCGACGATGCCAACAACAGTTTCAAGGTACGACTGCCCGAACGTCTCACCTTACCGGGTGATCGATGGCATGCCACGTTATTGTCCATGTCCGTCCCGGATCAAGGACAGAGCAATGGCGTGATCGCAACGGATCCTCATACCATTGGCACTCAATTCAACATCCCGTTCATGACTCGAAAATTCAGCACAGGGGCGTATCGACAGGTCAGTTTCAAGACCAAGGAGTGCCATGTGAAATTGGAAGAGATCATGAGTTCGAAACAACCTGTCACGTTGGGCAACCTGTTTTGGCAACGAGTGATGCAAGAAGTGCACAGCAAAAGCATGCAGCAACTCATGGTCGAACAAAAGTACGCCTGGACGCATGAACAGGATGAACGACCCCATGTTAGTTTGAAAAAGAACTGGATGCCCATGATGATCTGGAAAGACGGTGCTCTGATTTTGCCTGCTGTCCGTGAAGGAGAGTTGCTGAACTTCACCAAGACCAAGGCCCTGACCACGTTTGCCATCCATCTGGCTGTGGCGGAAAAGTTTGGGTTCATCGAACAACCCCAAGGAGTGACTGGGTACAAGTTGGGACCCAATCTCCAGTTCACCCTCCCCACTGTGGCCTACGATAACCAAACACAACCCGTCGGTTCATCGTTTCGAAGGGACAAGAACCGGATTGGAGAGCATTTTTCGGGAATGCAACCCACCGATGTGGACAGGGAGGTGACAGATCAAGTGTTTCTCGTGAAAAATAACCAACTTCATTTGTCAAGAATGGTGGAATGGCAGTTTAACAGTCTCAACGCCCCCTTTGCAAAATTGGTGGGGACCAGCAAACGCACGGTCATGGTCTATACCGATGTGGTGGAATCCACCGTGGTGGGTAGTGGCAAATTTCCCCTCTTGCGCGAAGTGCAGTTATTGAGAACCGGCGAGGGTGAAAGTACGGTGGAACCCCTGCATCATCGATGGATCAAAGTGCGAGGGAATCAATTGGAGATGGTGGAAGTGGAGATTGCCACACCCAGTGGACCCCTGGCTATCTTACCCCCTGGCAAAACCCTGGTGACCATTGGCCTCAAACAGCTATAAAAACCACCACGCACCCGTGGGTCGAGAACACACCAACGTGAGCGGAGATGCGAGGAGGGAGTTTGACGCGTTACCACACGCCCGTGGTCACGACCCAAGAAGGCAAAGGGTTGGCCGAAGAGTTGATCAAACTCGCCGGGCCTCTGATCGTGCAGCAAGCCCAAGCGGGACTGCAAGATATTCAACGAGGACAGAGTGTGGCCGATACTTGGGCCAATCGAGGCGAGCAACTCACCCGCGAGTTGAAACGCAAAGCCCCCGTCCTGGCCTGGACAGTCGGCAAACACAAGGCCAAACGCACCGCCCAAAAGACCTATAAAAGAGCCAATCAACGCGTACGGGATATCTTTGGACTGTGAAAACAACATGGTACGCATTGGCGGCCTTCTGAAAACGCAAAATCGCATTCGACGGCAACGCGCCCGAGGGCGGTTCATCTCGCCGTATCGAGTAGGGGGCACAATTTTTGGCAAGTCCACCATGGCGCGCTATCCCTTGATGTACACGTCCTCCCGCCTGTTGGAGAAGGAGGCTGACCCATTTGAAACAACGCAGCCGCCGAAGGATGAAAGGGGGCACGATTTTTGGCAAGTCCACACGCATGCGAATGTGTAATCCCTTGATGTTCCCGTCTGCGTCCCGGGTGAACCTCGACCCCTGGTTGACGGAGATGGTCCGACGCCGACACTGTATAAAAAGGACACGCCGTTAAACGCCGTGGACAGTCAGCATCATGTCGCTCAATTTGTTTGATGTGCCCGAGGTGGATTACCGATACGAAGCGTCCCGGGACGTGGTGTTTCAACCAGCCTTGACGGGCATACAACCCATCACGTTTTCCATCCCGGCCTCGGACGATTATTACGATCTCAACGAACTCCGATTTCAAGTAAAAGTGCGCCTGACCGATCCGGCGGATGGGTATCAAGGATTGAAAGCCAATTTGGCCAACTCCGATGCCAACAATACCAGAAACACCTACTGCGTCAACAATTTTGGTCACTCCATCTTTCGAGATATGACCCTGAGCATGAATGACGTCCTCATGACCGAACAGAGCAACACCTACCATTACAGAGCCTACCTAGAAACCCTCCTGAATTACAGCTGAGAAGAAGGAGCCACCAAGTTAACCCCGCAAGGTTGGGTCAATCAGCTCAATGTGATTGAAGAAATGGGAGCCACAGGGGCCAATTCCGATGTCCCCACCACCGCTGCATGGAGTGGGAATACAGAATTGCGTGCCTTGACCAGCCGGTTGCGGAGCGAGAATTGGCACACCTTCATCATCCGCCCCCATTTGCCACCCCTCAAGACGGGTAAATGCTTGGTACCTGGTGTCCAGTTGGACTTTGAACTGTTCCTGAACCCCTACTCTGTCTACTTGATGGGCACCCCCAACAAAGGGACCTTGAACGACAAGAAATTTCCTGCCATCCACAATGAAGACATCAAAGTCACCTTGCTGATGAGAAAAGTGACCTTGAATGCCAGTGTCTATGTCCGACTGCAAGAAGAAAGACAACTGGGCAAAAAGATTGTGCGCTACCCTGTGGTTCGAAGTGAAATCTGCACCTTTTCCTTTGATGGCCGAACCACCCAGTGGGAACAAGACAATGTGTTTGTGGGCCGATTTCCCGATCGAGCCATGGTGGGGTTGCTGCATTCGAATGCCGTCAATGGAGACATAGGCAGAAACCCCTATGCCTTTCAAAAGTTTGGGGTCACCCAGGTACGACAGAGTTTGAATGGAGAAGAATATCCTTACAGAACCCTACAACTGACTGGAACGGAAGCCTATGAAGATCCGCTGGGCTACGATCGGTTTCTACAAGCCATGGGTGCCTACAATGAAAACAAGATTCCCATGCTGCTGCCTAGTGATTGGGGACAGGGGAAGAACAGCACGTTGTTCCTGTTCAACAATGTGCCCAGTGGCAAAGCCGATGACCCCCAGTATCGCAGCCCCCGTCAATCGGGCAATGTGCGACTGGTGATTGATTTCGCAGCCGCGGACAATCACAACATCACCGTGTTGGTGTGGAGCGAGTATGAAAACGTGTATGAGATCAATCGTCTGGGAGGTATAAAGTACAACATCAACGGCTGATTCAGCCTCAGATGTCAGAAGACGTCGGCCATGGAGTTTGTGGCACTCAGTGATACCGTGTTGCGTTCCTTGGCCCTGGACGATCCCCAATTACGGCGCGTGTTTCAAGGCGTGTATCCTGCCGACCAGTTACGCCGATCACCCCCCACGAACGTCCGTGCAGCGTACATTGTCAACACCGATCCAGCCGGAGAACCGGGACAACATTGGTTGGGGCTGTGGACGAAACAAAACAAGTGCGAGATCTTTGAAAGTTATGTCTACCCCTGCACGTGTACACCAACCCGTAGTTGCACTAGTGGTGGAGTCAATGGAAGTACCTGACCCGCAGTGACATCACTCTGCAAGCCATGGATAGTCAAACCTGCGGCCATTATGCCTTATTTTTCCTGAAAGTCCGAGCGCAGGGACAGACCTATCAGGACTTTTTGGACCGTTGTAGTTGCAACAATTTAGTGTTAAATGATCATAAAGTGGCCGAACAGTTCAAACGCGTGATTAAACGGGAATTACAAGATGAAGTAGATGCTCGACCCGATGGGCAAAAGAATGTGAGCCGCCAGGCCCTTATGCTTTGTAATCATTGTGATCATTATGTCAAATAAAAACAAGAGACAAGAGTACCCTTGTGTGTTGAAGGCATAAAAAGACGGGTCGGGTCGCTGGGGGGTGTCATTTGGTTTATCATCATGATTACCCGCGGCGATGTGCAGCGCGTGATTGATGCGTTTATTCTAGAAGAAACCCTGTATTGGTGGTTGCATCCGATCGAACGGGTCAACACAGAATTTAACGCCCCGAGAAGGTCAAGCGCAAGTCCCTCCCGTTCGAAAACGCGCTGCAACGAGAACGCGAACGTCAACGTCGGCAAAGAGAAGGCGGACAACATACTGACTCATCATCGGCCCGCATGGACACCCCGACCCTCTCGCCCGCCGGCGTGGGCTCCCCCTTGGCGCCACCTCCCTCCTTGAATCTCAGCAGCATGACGGACATGGTGACCGAATTGACCCGACCAGTCGATCGAACCCAATTGGATCAAGAGATTGAGGATTTCAATCTGATCTACCCGGTCAATGTGGACGATGCCTTGAATACGTTCAGTCTACCGCCTGTGGCAGGCACCGGCACCGCCCCGGCCACCACCACCCAACCCATCACCACCGCTACTCAAACCCGACCCACCACGTCGACCCGAACACGCGCTTACGACCACCGCCAGACGACCCCGACCCGTGACGTCCACCCGAACACGCCCCGTCATCACCGCCCCATCGCGCCCCCTCACCACTCACCGCAGCGCCGGTGCAGGGACAAGGGCCACCACCTCGACGGTGACGACTCCCAGTGGACGTCCCAGAATCGCCGCCAAACAACCGCGACGACGTCCCCGGGTTCCCTCTCCCCCCTCGCCCGATTCTTCCCCTCCTCCGTCGGATGACGATGGCGATGATGACGACGAGGATCGACGGATCCCCACCACCCACCACGCCGAGTACGTGGCCGTGGCCGTGGCCGAGCGCGTGGACGGGGTCGACGCTCGTGAAAAAAAGATATAAAAACAGCTTCCTCCATCCAACCGTCCTAGTATCGTGTGTGGCAGATGTCGAAGCGCTATGGCTCCTAAACGCAAACGCACAACGACTCGACGTCGCAAACCCGCCAAACGACAACGGCGTATGACCTATGGTCAAGTAGGGGGTGTCTCGCCGGGTCTCATTGTGGGGATTGGCAAAGCCGGCTATAGGATCACTAAAGCCTTGGGGGATCATCAAACCAAGCGAGCCAAGAAAATATCCGTAAAACGCCGACGGGAACTGGACGAATCCTATGCACGTGGCAAACCCAAATCCTAGGGGGGTGAACCGTTTAATTTTTCTATCATGTGAAAACGTATAGAAAGACCTTCGTGGGCCTGGACAAGGGTTATTTGGAAGATGGTCCGTGGACCCAATGGACGCCGACATCGTTATGTGCCCCGAATACGACGCCGGCGACGTGGATTGCAACGTGGAGGCGTGCTACCCATGTTGGCGATGGCTCTCTCGCCTTGGGCGTTCAAGAGGAAACGCTAACGGCAGGCGCGCCGACGTTAACGTGACCTATCCCAAGAAAAGAAAAGCCGTCACTTTTGCTCTGTACTGGGACGAACGGTATGAAACGGCCCTGTGTCCACGGTGTCGAGATCACATGCAAAAGCATTATCATGGCGAACTGTGTGGCAGGTTTTGGGGCGATTTTTACCATAAATAGACCTTGGTCGTTGAATGAACTCAAGATCCATCATGGAGTTGCGCATGGAACGTCAAGCCCCGTTCTTGAAAAGCGTCTTACAAGAAGCGATTCAGCATAAACGACAAGAATTGTTACGGACGGCCAATGCGGATCAGATCAATGCCATCAGTGAATTGGTCATGAACACGCTCCGTGGCACGGTGCCCCGTTCTCGACACACGATTACGTTGCTCAAACCCCACGCTCAGAGTTGAGGCGCCATGGCCAAACCCGCGCATTCGGTGAAACGACGACGCGCCATCATGATGGCTCAAACCGGAGGCACCCGCTGGCCTGAACTCTACCGATGTTATAAACGTTGCATGCGTTAGAGCCCGCACCTCAGTTGCACCATGGAGCAAGAGATGGTGAGCACCTCAGTGGACAATGCCCCCGCTTTTTTACAATTACGAGACAAGTACAAACAAGAATTGGTGGAAGATACCCGCTTGTGCTCTTGGCCAGTGATGCCCCCGATGCCTGGAAACGACCTCAACTCAAAGCCGTGGGGCGTCAATTACGCCATTAAACCAAAAAAGTCCGCTAACCGTTTGGGGTCCCGGTCAGTGGCGTGCGCGCCACAGGTGCTGCCGCCACCCCGACAGGCGAGGATGATTTTGAGGAGGGCCCCGTGCAAGCGTGGTTCACGCAATTGGTCAAGGCGACCCAGGGTATAAAACAAAGTGCCTCGCCAGGGGGACCCTCCAGACCAGGCAGAAAACCACCAGTACCGCCCAAACCCAGCTTCACCCCCAGTGCCAAAAAGAAACTCAAGTTCACGCCCAATGTGAGCAGCGCAGAGTTGGCTCAAGAGTTGCCTTTTTCAGAGGAGTCTGGAACAGGACCTTGAGATACACACAGTGAACGTGTGGAATCTATCAAGAAATTGATCAAGCGCAGTATCCGAAAGAAAGCAGCCGGTGCAGCCAAACAAAAGGCAAAAGTCTGGCCAAGAAAGCCTTGGATTGGAAAACGTGGAAAACCCCGTGATGGGACGGACCCAGAGACGCCGTGCCGCGTCCCGATCCCGACAGAGGCGACGACGACGGTCGCAACGTGGGGGCAAGTTATTTGATGTGCAAAAGCTGTTGAACAAGACGGGGATGGAATTTCATTGGCCCGGCTATCAGTACATGGGACCCGGCACCCATTTGAAAAAACGACTGGCCCGCGGGGATCCCGGAATCAACCGGTTAGACAGGATTGCCAAGGCCCATGACATCGACTATGACAAGGCCAAGGACTCGAAAGATAAATGGGTGGCCGATCGCAAGATGATTGCCAAGATTCATCAACTCCAAGGCCGCAAAACCATGACGGAACGTATTGTTAAAAATATTATGAAAGCCAAACTCAGGTTGGGTATGTAAACAAAAAAAAGACACGTTGTTCTGTACATACACATGTTTAATAAATCTTTGTTCTTACAAGTACTGGTCCATTTGCTCTAACGCGTTAGTACGAATGGTTTGCACCGTGTCCTCCTCCTCAGGCTCGGACTCTGCCCAGTCCAGTGGCAACCACGGTAAAGGAAGGGGACGGGCAAGATGCTCGTCCAACCATTGCCACCGTTGACAGAGTAGGGAAGCGGCGCGCTTGGTGTATTTCTCCTTTTGCAATGCCTTCCACCCTTCGACGCCCAGGGCTCGCTTTTTCTCGGCCAGTTGCTCTCGCCGCCGCGCATTCAACCGTTGGCGGTAGGCCTCGTAGGTGCCCTCCTGGATCATCCTGTTCCGCCAGGCCATTTCCAGAATGCGGTTCTTGCGCTTGACCTCATTGCGCTGCTCCTTCGACATGTCATGGCAGCGCCGCATACCCTCCTTGGCCTTTTTGGTCTTAAAGGCCTCGTATTCCCCCTTGGCCTTGAGATGAGCCATTCGCTCGTAGTACCGTTGACAATTACGGGCCCTCACCCATCATGCAACCTATTGGCAGACGACGCCGCTGGTGCGATGTGGTGGAGCGGGCGCAATTCAATGTGCAATTGCGTCAATTGAGGGATCCTGCAGCTGGGGATAACATTGGGATGGCTTTAACCGAAGCGTTGCATCATGCCATCGAGACGGAACGCGACCGAGAGCAGCGACCAGCTCATCATTTTGTCAATTTTGCCATCACGGCTCATGGGTTCACCCACGCCTATCAAACGGCCAATTTTACTGTGGGGGAGTTTTTACAACGCACGGCTCGATTGGATGAGATGTTAGCCACGTTGGCAGGCAAGTTGAATAGCAATGAATCGTTCAACCCCGGTCGCGGTTTCCAAGTGGATGTGGTGTTTGTGTCCATGCCAGGTCCGGGTTCAGGTCGAGGTCGAAAATGTAATCCTGGACGTCGATGCCTGGACCGAGAAAACAAGAAGAAAGGATGCATCGTCACCATCAAAAACAGAGATGCTTTATGCTGTGCTCACGCCATTGTCACCATGCGAGCGCACTGCCACAAAGACGATGGCACCGACGGGTTTCGCCAATGGGACAATTTAAAGCGTGGGCTTCCTGTGCAGCAACGACAAGCCCAAGACTTACATCGGCAAGCGGGGTGGCTGAGGGGCCCTGTGGCTTGGAAGAGCTTCGCCAATTTCAACAGGCGTTGGGCTCTCAATACCAACTCTTGGTGATGACTCGGATGAAACCGTTCTTTTTGATTTTCAAAGGACCCGCTGCCCCCCATCAGATTCGTTTACTGAAATCCAATGATCATTTTGATGGCTGCACGTCCTTTCCCGCGTTCGTGAACCGTTGGTATTATTGCGAGGACTGTGAAAGGGGGTTCAACACCAACGATAGGAAAAATCACACCTGTCAAGGGAGACGTTGTTCTGCGTGTGGCCGATTTGACTGTCAGGATTATGTGCGTGGTACCCGGCCCACCGACTATTGCACCCTGTGTCACTGCAAGTTTTACGGCGCCTATTGCAAACGCCATCATGTGGTCACCAAGCAATGTCAATCGGTCAAAACCTGTCTCAAGTGCCAAGCCCAGTACACCGTTGTTCCCGACCGATGTCATAAGTGTGGGCACACCAAATGTCCCGTGTGTCAGGAATGGGTGTCCATCCAGGACCACAAGTGTTACATTAATTCAACCCGTGGTGGAGGAAGAGGATAGATAGATAATCTTTATTTATCCACGGTACAAAATTCGTCAGCTTTAAAAATGCCTAATACTAATATAATAAAAATATTTAAATAAAAAAGCTGCTTTCCACGAATGCCGTGCCTTACAGTTCTTTGAGTAATCGTTTAAATTGCCCAAGGGACTCTGCTTCCCTTAAGTTACAAGGAAGACTGTTCCAGAGAATGGCGCCACTATAGCTGAAGCTGTTTTTGTAATAGTTTGTGCGCAGTAATGGATCATTGAGTTTATTTTCAGAGTCCCTTAGGTTATATGCGACTTCTCGCCTTTCAAATTTAGAACTAAGATAGTTTGAGCCAACCCGTGCAGAGAACTGTAAACCATCGTAGCTCTTTGAAATTGTTGCTGGCAAGCTAGGTTTTTCCACCCTAGAAGTTTGAAAAGGTGACCAGCATCTACGTCATAGCTTGAGTAGGTCAAAACACGGGCTGCCCTGTTTTGTAGCTTTTGAACCTTATTCTGTAAGGTTATCCCACAGTTTCCCCAAACAATGTTGCAATAATCAAAGTGTGGCTGTATTAAAGCTTGATATATTAGTTGTAAGGTCGCCTGAGGGACAAGGTGCCTTATTCGTTTTATGGCCCCAATACCAGAAGCGACTTTCTTTGTTACTTTCTCGATATGGCCACTCCAATCAAGTCTGTCATCGATGGTCACTCCAAGTGATTTTGCAGTAGTGACCTGGCTAACTTCAAAATCATTAATTGCAAATGTCGGGGACTCTGTGAGAGTACTTAGCTTCTGCCTAGATCCGATAAGCATAAATTCGGTTTTAGTCATATTTAGAGTAAGTTTGTTTGCTCTCAGCCAAGTGTGAACATTTTCTAAATCTTGATTTAGATGCAACTGAATATTGTCTGCATTATCACCTGCGTACGTGAGGTGGGTGTCATCAGCGTACATCCTCGGCTCACAATTTGAAAGACAGTTTGGAAGATCGTTGATGTATAACAGAAATAATAATGGACCTAAAATCGTCCCCTGGGGAACACCACAACTTAATAAACAGCTTTGAGAGAGCGTTCCGTTGATGGAGCACATTTGAGTACGATTCTCTAAGTACGACTTAAACCATTGGTGCGCGTTACCATATATGCCGTAATTGCTTAATTTTGATAAAAGGATCTCATGGTCAACTGTGTCGAAGGCCTTTTTGAGATCTAAGAAAACAACGGCGTTGATTTTACCGCGGTCAATATTGTACGCCCAAGTGTCCGCGGCCTCAAGGAGAGCCGTGACAGTTGAGTGAATAGCGCGAAAGCCTGATTGATATTTACAGATTATATTGTGCTCTTCTAGGTAGGCATATAATTGATCATAGACGATTCTTTCAAAGACCTTGGCCATAACTGAGATCACCGAAATTGGACGATAATTGTTTAAGTCGTCCCGATCGCCTTGTTTAAAAAGTGGGGTGACCTTTGCGCATTTCCAGTCATCCGGAAATATGCCGTGACTTATTGACTGGTTAAAAATATCACGGATAGGAATGCAAATGAGATCTGCACATTCCCGAATGAGCCTGGCAGATATCTTGTCAAGGCCAGTTGCCTTTGACCTATTTAGACGATTCAAAAGTGAGAGAAGAGAGAGGAGCCAGAACCAACAGAGGAGGGGGGAGGTTGCATCGTGGCGCCACCCCCTCCCCTGTTTGTTTACGCCGATTTTGAAGCCATGCAGAATGTGGAGGGCGTGTTTGTGGCTAATTTGTTGTGTTATTGGTCCATCGAAGAAGCGACCATTCATGTGATGGACGGGGAGGGTTGTGCCCTACAATTTCTTCGTGATTTGGATGACCTGGTCGATGTGCCGGACAGTGATGGAGAGAGGGAGATTCTCGTAGTCTTTCACAACTTAAAAGGCTTCGACAGTATGTTTATTCTGCACGAACTGTACCAGCAACAGCGAGGGGTGGCAGACCAACTGACGGTGGGGGCCAAAGTCCTGTCCTTCAAGAGCGGACCCCTCAAATTCATTGACTGGCTGTGTTTCTTGCCCATGCTACTCGCCTCTTTTCCAAGCACCTTCAATTTGACGAAATAAAAGAAGGGGTTCTTTCCGCATCTGTTCAGTACCCCCGACCACCAACAGTACGTGGGTCGGATCCCCAATTTGGAATTTTACGATCCCGATGGCATGATGGCCAAAAAGAAAGAGAAACTGACCCGTTGGCACGCGCTGACCAAGTTCCTTGCAATGTGTCCTTCCATTTCCACCACGAAATGATCGACTATTGTAAGTCCGATGTCGCCCTGTTAAAAGCCGGTTGTGAAGCCTTTCAGCAAGAATTTGAACGTCAGGCTGGCTTCAACCCCATGGCCAAGTGCATCACCATCGCCAGTGCCTGCAATCTGTATCGGCGGAAGCACCATTTGACCCCCGACACCATCGCGGTCGAACCTCTCGGTGGCTGGCGAGGTGCGAATGTCAATCAATCCCTCAAGGCCCTGGAATGGCTCTACTACCAAGAACACCAAATTCCCAAGCAGGGGGCCAGTGCAGACCGAATCCGACACGTCCGTAACGGGGGCGAACAGTCCGTCCGGACCATCGTCGATTCCTATTTCGTAGACGGGTACGATCCCCTAACTCGTACTGTCTAGGA
This sequence comes from Porites lobata, assembly GCA_942486035.1. NCBI lineage: Eukaryota > Metazoa > Cnidaria > Anthozoa > Scleractinia > Poritidae > Porites > Porites lobata. Next base: position 159,932 of record CALNXK010000365.1, read on the forward strand.
GTTTCATGGGTGTCTCTATCATGGTTGTCCCCGCTGCTATCCCAGTAGGCGAGCCAAGCATTATGCTGTGCCGGACAGAAGCGTCGAAGATCTGTATCAAGCCACTCTATCCAAACGCATGGCACTGCTCCAAGCGGGTTACACCGTCATCGAAATGTGGGAGTGTGAGTGGGACCGTCTGGTAGACAACGAGCCTGCCGTGTCTCAGTTTCTTCGTTGATTTGATCTTGTCGCGCCCCTGGAACCCCGCGAGGCCTTCTTTGGGGGTCGAACAGACGCCGTGGCCCTGCATGTTTTGGCTGGGGAGGGTGAAGAGATACGCTATGTGGATGTGACCTCCCTTTACCCGTGGGTGAACAAGAACTGCCCTTACCCCATCGGTCATCCGTAGATCATCACGCAACCCGTCGACCAGTCCCTGGAGTCGTATTTTGGCATCGCCACCGTAAACATTGTTCCCCCTGCTGGCCTGTTCCACCCCGTCTTGCCCGTGCGCAGTGGCCAAAAACTCACCTTTCCTCTCTGCCGCACCTGTGTCCAGGAAGAGCAGGCCAAACCGATGTTGAGTCGCAACCATTATTGTCCTCATTCCGATGCCGATCGCACGCTACGCGGGACCTGGTGCACCCCCGAGCCGGTCAAAGCCGTGGAAAAGGGGTACACCCTCGTCAAGATTCACGAAGTCTGGCATTTTCCCCCCGAGCAATGCCGAACGGGTCTTTTCGCCAATTACGTGGTTAAAGTTAAAACAAGAATCGGCGGGGTGGCCAAGCTGGTGCCAGACTGTGGAGCAGAAACGGGACTACATTCTTCGTTACCAGGAATGGGAGGGCATCCGACTGGACATCGCCAGCATTGCCAAAAATCCCGGACGCAAGGCTACCGCCAAGCTGATGCTGAACAGCTTCTGGTGCAAATTCGGCGAGCGTGTCAACAAACCCACCACCGTCACAGTCAAGGAGCCCGCCCATTTGTTCAGTCTCATCTCCAATGCCACTCTCGATATCAGCACTCTCGGCCTCTGTACCTACGATATCTTGGAGGTCGTCTACACCAGCGTCCAAGAGAATGCGGTCAAAGGGACCAAAACGAACATCTTCGTAGCGGCTTTAGACAAGGGGCCATGCTCGGCTCAAACTCTACGAGTCCCTAGACACCCTTCAACAGCAAGTCCTCTACTATGATACCGACAGTGTCGTGTACAAGTGGCGTCCTGGCCAACCCAGCATTGCCATCGGGGATTTTTTGTGAAATATGACGGATGCATTGGACGGGGACGTCATCACCGAGTTCGTTTCTGGGGGCGCAAAAAATTATGGGTACCTGACCCGTGGAGGTAAAGTGGTGTGTAAGGTACGCGGTTTCACCTTCAACGTCCGCGGGTCGGCCATCCTCAATTTCCACACCATGAAAGACAACATTTTCTCGGAATTACACACGCCTCAGGACTCTCGTAGAAACTTGAGCATTGTCACCCCCTATTATTTCCGAAGGGATTTAGAAAAGAAACAAATCCAAGTGGTTCCGCGCGTGAAGCAGTATGGGTTGGTGTTTGACAAGCGCGTGATAGATGTGGACAATAAATCGAGTTATCCCTATGGCTACGAGAGGATTGGGGACAAAGTCGACCTGTTGTTAGATTTGTAATTTCATGCATGTCAAGGGCGTGACGTCACTCTGACCTCACACACGTCCCGCCTGTAACCTAGGCCATCCGTCGACATTTTGTTTCATTAAATCAAAAAAATGATTTTTTCAACGTCTGAACCTGTGTGTGCGTGTGTTCTTTACCCTATGCCTGGGACCCAGGGTCACGTGATGTAAATCCCGCCCTCTGATTGGTCGAAATGGGTCACGTGAACACAAGTGATGACGTTCCAAAGTTAATGAGACACGTAACCCTCTAAAACAATACCCCTATTGTCTTTCTCCCGCTCTGATTGGTTACTACCCACGTTAGCCCTATTGACTACTCTAACTTTACGCATTCATACTAATATCGGTGTTTCTGTATACAGTACAGTGAATGAAAAACTGACATCCATGGCTGTTTTTTCTTTTTTCTCTGTGAGGGTCATCTGAAATTTTCCGGCAATCTTTTTTCTTTAATGGTAACTGTCCCCGAACCTGGAAAATGAGCAGAATGTTATTATTGTACAAGTACAGTCTTTCAATTGTAGCCTCTCATAGAGGGTTAAGTAAAATGTCCAGAATTGTGAACTAGATTCAATTAGTCAAATGAAGATTCCAAGTTAAAATTGCTTATTATAAGTCCTTTGTTGTGACCATTTGAAATTCCATCCCTAGTTCCGTTTTTAACGTAAAATTGAAAAGTGGATACTTTTCCTTGAACCGAAAGGCAATTTAATGTGAACGTAAGTGCCTATCGGTAAAATACAGAGCAATTCTATTAAATCAACACTGTTTTTTGCCTTCGAACTGTGATACAACAGAGATAGGTCAACACGTTCGTTAATGCATTGATCATCATGATAATATCTACTATACCAGGCCGAATTTCCGCCATCTTGTAAAGGAGAAAGATTGAGAACCGGGCACTTAGAAGCTTATGAGTATGTCTTGGAAAATTGTTGCTTTGAGTTTACACAAGACTTGCAACAAGTCGACCTCACAAGTTTGGCGAGCGGAGAGAGCTTTTTTTAGGCCGTGAAGCGGCCGACCGAGAAACGAAGTCGGAGTTCGTCCCGCGCCAATATTAGCGAGCTTAAGCAACGATGACGGCGACGGCAACGAGAACGGCAAAAAGGAATAGGTTTGATTAGCAAAACAACAAGTGCATCACGCTTTTTTGTACATTTCTTTGCCGTCGTCGCACGATTACAACGTGAACGTACCTGAATGGTTAGCTGCAAAGCTAGCGTTTCCGCGCGAGTTCGTCAAGGAAGTTGGACTGACAGAGCGAAAAAAAGGGAAGACACTGGGCGGAGAGGGTACATTCATAACAAATTACTTATTAATTTTTCATTGCGCCGCAAGCAGTCAGGTAACGTCTCTAGCATTGTGTTGCAAATTTTCCCTGAAAAGCTCTCAGGGGAAGGGATATAAGGTTTTTTACATTTCCTTTCGACTGCAAGCTTGTCCAAGGTCATTGCCATGCCGAATTTGTGCGGACATAGCCAACCTAAGATAAAATGTGTTATTAGGCAGCTGTTACTTAAACGTTATGGTGTAACCTCTAACGAATGTCATTAATATTTAGAGTTTGGCTTGGATGTACGCCAGACCTTTGGCTGTTAACTATGTACGACGTTACAATTTATGCAATACCTGGTCCTTCAGACATTGATTAACGCTTTAAGTATTTCTACTCAGTTTTTGGGAAGTCATATGTGGACACAAGTGTTTCAACACTTAGTTTTTAGTTTGACAGGGGATAGTTTCTGCTAAAATCGAAATTACCATAACAACATTAAGCCTAAAAAAGATTACGAATGATCTAGACCTAGGAAGACATTAGTATAGAAATACACAAGAATAAAATTTTGACTTGGAGCCGACATTCAAACTGTTAAACTCAACAAGTTCATTGTTTCCATATAAAGGAACTCATTTCTAAGTATTTGCGCCATTTTCTGGAACCTTTGGTTATCCAGTATTCCGGGAAAGTACTCCGGCAAAAGCTGATTTTATGAAGACACTCTTTGTGTTTTTTTTGCTTGTTTTTTTCTTTTTGCTAACTAAACTTGGTACACTAACTGATGGTATTTGGCATTATAGTCTGCTACGTGCCAATACAAGACGCGTAACGAGAATACTTATGTTCATCTGTTCATCATATTAACTTTAAAGTACAGGGGACTATGAAAAATAATGCTAAGTCGTAGACATAAGAGAGATTAAGAATCACGTTTACCGTCCGATACAAGTTGAGTTGACGAATTCTCAAATTGACAAATGGGCAGGTAAATGCTGGTAAATTCTTACAGGTGAAACTGGCACGAAACGTGCTAATTTGTCCGTAAATGTAATCAACCGAAATCGAAACGTGTGAGGAAAACTTGGTCAAGCGGTAAAATTGACGTTGATTCTTAATCTCTCTATTTCTCGAAAGGGTGGAGCACTAACTAGTCTCAAGTGTTCATGTGAGGCGCTCTTTTACAAGTGCACTATTCGTACAAAAATGTTGCACTGTATGAAGAGAGTCTATGTATGTGTATTACCTATGCCCAATTAAAAATCGCTGAGAGGTAAACTTTTTCCTGAGAAAGTACAGTCCCTAATTGAAAACTAATAGGGAAACATGGCCAAAAAAGACAAACACAAAAACACTGGTAGATACAAGTAATGCTTCGTTTATTTATTTATTTATTACAGAAAACAAAACTCGTAGTCTTTGGAAGCCAACAACTACTTGCCAAACTCCCCGACTTCAAAATATCTCTTCTAGGAAAAGATCTCGCTCTTACATCTTCGGCCAAAGATCTTGGGGTTGTTTTAGATCCGCAACTAACGTTTGATGACGATGTTCTAAAAACTACGTCATCTTGTATGTCAAGCCTCGCACAAATCAGTCGGGTTAAACATGTTCTTGACCGTAACCAACTGGTGACAGTAATAAATGCCCTAGTCTTTAGCAAATTACTGTACTGTTCCACAGTGTGGTCGAACACCTCGAACAAAAATATCTGTAGACTACAGTCAGTGCAGAACTTTGCCGCGCGCATTATTACAGGTACCAGGAAATTTGATCATATAACCCCCACACTAAGAGATCTACGTTGGTTTCCAATTAAACAAAAGCTGTTCTTCCACGACGCTCTCATGGCATTTAAATGCATGACTGGTCAAGCTCCACATTACCTCAGCGATCAATTTACAACAAGAATTGCGGTCACCGGGCGCGTGACTCGAAGTTGGCAATTATTAAACATCCCCTTGTATAAGTCGTGTACCGGACAGAGAACATTCCACTACCGCATGGTGCACATTTGGAACAATCTAGACAGTACTCTTAAAACTGCAAAATCGATTTCTACTTTTAAATTTTGTCTGAAAAATAAGTTGATTACTGACTTTTTAAATAGCACTTTATGATAGTATTTTAGTATCTTACTAGTATCTTATTTTATTTTAACTTAAAATATGCATATTGTATAGTACGTAGTGAGAATATTTATTATACGATTAATTCTTAAATAGGTATGTTTATATTGCTTTGTTCACCGCATTCTTTCCTTTTAATCGAATTGTTAACTACTTCTCTTATCTTAATTAGTTTTTTTTAGTCGCATTGTCACTGAAAAGCCCCACCAGGGGAGTGTCAATAAACTATTGTATTGTATTGTATAGATTCACTCCACTGCATAACAAGCAAATAATGAAATGAAATAAGCTAACACTACTTTAACAAACAAACAAAAAAAGAAAAAAAAGTTGTGGAGAAGGAGACAACCAAAAGCACTAATTCGCCATACTAGGGATGCCCCCACTAATTAACATATAAGGAAAATATATACAAATAGAAATATAAACATTCTAGTTACCCTTAATAAAGCTTAACACATTTCTTTTAGAAGTTGCAATACTGTTTGATTCTCTAATATGATTGGGTAAACCATTCCATTCATCTACAACACGGTTAAAAAAAAACTATATTTAAAACCATCAGTTCTACTAAAATTTGGAACAAGGTCCTGTGTGTCATTTTTCCTCAAGTTATAACCTGTATTTCTGTCCTTACAAAATATGAGCTTATTTGAAATGTCAATATCATAATGTCCATTAATTACATTAAAAAAATGTAACATCTCTAGTGAACCTCCTATTAGATAATGACAACAATTTTAGCTTAGATAGTCTAGTATCATACTCACTCATAGAGCGTATCAGTCTTGTCATAATCTTCATCAGACCTAGTGATCCATCTGGTAGCTCTTCGCTGAACATCCTCCAGTTTATCAATGTTACGTTTAGTATGAGGGTTCCAAGTTTCGCATGAATATTCTAATAGAGGTCTCACAAGACTACAATTAAGTGTGTTCATGGTATCAATATCCTTTAAGTCCCTACAAGTCCTCTTAACCAACCCTAAAACCCTATTAGCCTTAGCAGTTATTTTATCTACGTGTTGGTTCCATGAAAGATTACTAGTAGTAAATAATCCTAAATCTTTATACACATCAACACTTTCCAAAGGTTGACCTTCAATATAATACTCCCCAACTAATGGTGACTTTGTCCTGGTTATTCGCATGATCTTACATTTCTTGGTATTAATTCTCATCTTATTCATCTTACACCAATCTGAAATTTTGTCTGTCACTTTGAAAAGTAGACAGATCTTCTCGAGTACTAATAACCCTATACATTTTACTGTCATCAGCATACAGAGCAATTTAACTGTCCTTACTAATTACCCCCGATAAATCGTTGATGTAGACTATGAAGAATAATGGTCCCAACAAAGAACCTTGTGGGACATCAGAGGTTACGGTTAACCAGTCGGAAGCAGGAATATTTATTTGTGGTTTTTATCTCCTTTAGGGAACTGCGATTTCGATTATAATTCCCTGTGCAGCTGGAGGAATGAGAAAATACTCGATCACTTTGACTGGCAAATAAGAAAAGGACCTACTCCAAGCTATAATACAGGACCGGCAAATGACAATTCAGGTGAAAACAAATGTCAAACTTTTAACACTGCTTCAATGCAGGTTTCAAGTGAGATGTTTTCACGGACTTTTAGTACTCGATCTTCTCCAACTTTATCTTTATCATGTATTAATCAATTATTAGATGAGGTTTTTGTGATATCCGGAATAATTGAGGTCGAGGTAAGTGTTATCAGCCGAACAGAAGGCCCCGAACCCTTTGTATAAATGAAAGTAAAAGTATCTGAATTTTCAGCAAAATCCAAGATATCACCCATGTTAAGTGGAGTGGCAAGTTTGTAGCACCTCATGCTCTATAATACAACAACCTGTTGTACTTTAGGGCTATTGCTTCGTTTCTACGTCCGAAGAAAAGTCCCTTTATTGTTTCACTCATGATGAAATAAGCAATATAAAAAGCTGGTTTAATCGCTTAAAGACTTCCTACAGCGCTTCAAGAAGCCACTGTTTTGGTCGCCATGTCCAGTAGGAGAGACTGTTTATAATCTAAATTGAGAACGTTATACATTTGCATAAGATATGATTCATGCTCCCATAATTTCCTGTTTTCATCCAGAGAGCATAAGATGTCGCGTACTCCTCCAACTTTAATTGCGATGGTTCAGCAGAAATTTTGACTATTACCGTTATCATTTCAAGTAATTGACCACTCCAGAAAATACCAGAACATACCATAATGCTGTTTGTTTGTCACCCCCCAATTTTTTCCCGTTTCTCTTGGGGCCATTTTAACTCCTACGAGAGACTAAAGACAATGCTTATGCAAAATTTTGGGCTGACAGGCAAAGAGCATTATGGTATGTTATGGTATTTCTGGAGTGGTCAATACAAGACAAAGAGTCTTAGAGCACTGATTCATTAAGCAATGTGAAGATTTTCTTTCTTTGAGCTAATTTTTTCCCCACAATTCCAAGGAAACGGTTCATATATCCACATCGAGACGTCTCTCCCTCGAAAGTACAACGAGAGAGCCTGGCTAGTAAGTCCTTTGATAAGAGGCGCCAAGCGGATGACTTTTTTCTACTCCATGTATGGGGACACCATCGAGTCTTTATCTGTGTTGTTGAGATCTAGAGTCAACGGTAATGAGTCCAGAGTCTGGAGTCGTTATGGAAACCTTAAGACAAGCAATTGGACAGAGGGATGCATTGCTTTTAACTATTCCGGAAACTACCAGGTTGGATTTGAACTCGTTCACGCGTGTTCTTCTAAATTCCAATATTCAACATTAAATACAAAAACACAAAGTAACTTATTAATTAAGACCTACTGATCTCCACCTCGCATAAGACGCTACAAGCTTACTCATGTTTATCAAAACCATATAATACAATACAACACTGAACATACGACAACCGCCAAAGTTGTTTGTTAATTAAGAGTTACTGGTCACCACCTTACAGATTTCTCGAGGCCTCAGTATCAAGTACTGAACAATGAGTTTTAAAAGTTGCCGAAATGTCTGAATTACCTGGGAGAGCGAACTAATACAAACGTGCTGGGGCTGTGCACATTTTTATGATAGGTCGGAACTTACAATAAATACTTTGTATCCCAATTCTATCTAAAAGGGAATCATGGTAGGAAAATGCATAGTTATAATTTTTCCCAGAAAATAGGACATGGCTGGTGGACAGGTGCTTCATTTTGAAATATTAAATCTTTTCTTAATTGTTTACTAGAAGACCGATGCAGTACGTTCTGTATGTGTTACCCATTTCAGGTTATAATCGAGGGTACAGCTGGTCTTTCGTACACAGGCGACATTGCTGTCGATGACATAAGTTTCAGTAGCAACTTAACATGTGGTATTGCAATGAAACTTCTGTATCCTCAAATGTTTGGAGGTATGTTTTCATCGCTCCCCAATCTGTGGCGAAGGTCTCTCGAGATAAAACTTTAATTTACAACACTAACAATTTTGTACAAGTACTGTTTCTTCGCAATTCAATGCCCTCGGCGTTTATTTAAAGACCTGCATATTCACCCCGGCGTTTAATCGCAGTGCGGCGCTTATAAAGAGGTGCCGAATGCAATTTCAGTATTAATTTCTAACAAACAAAACAGCGAGTAAAATGAGAAAAAAGTGAGGGAGTAAACTCAGAAAAGGTAATCTGTTTGTCATTTATATTGGCTTACAATCAACTGCCACCACCACCACTACTACTAAATTTATAACCCTAACCATTCCTTCATCAATATTGGGTTCTTTGCAATGCCGCCACCACTTCAACCACCACATTTACTACTTTTCCTCCATCGACACCACCACATTTCTATTGAGTTTTTCGTCTACTACCACCACCACCACATTTATAATGCTTTCCCTCCGCTGCTACTATCGCCATTACAAATCTATAAACCTCTGCAAGCCTCGACGATTAGTCAATTTTTAATGCTCGCGTACTGAAGACTCAGCCGTGGTTTACTTTAATTTTAGGCTGTTTTTCGTGCTCATCCGGGCCAGTTTCTCTTTCAGACACCCACTCCACAACAAATCCATGTATTAAACCAAATTCTGTAAAATTGCGTTAAGGAATACATTTCCAACCCCAAAGGAAATGATACTGAGGAAATTACTGTCTTAAAAGGATGCTCTAAATAAACTACGACATTATCGATGTAAACGTAACTAGAAGACTTTTAAAACTTGATAAACCACCGTTTATTCATGATATCAAGAAAAATAACGATTAATGAATTCCTGCCCTCTTTAATGAGGTTCCTTCCAAAACGGGAGTTAAACATCCCCACTATACTACTTGAAGGCTCTTTACGTACTTCTCTTGATACGTTTATTTGGGAGGCTTTCTCAAGCCGATATAATTTTTAGCAGTCTGTCAACACAGTTACGTCTATATCTTAGAGGTGCCTTAATTCGTCAATCGGCAGTTATCTCATGCTACGTCTGTCCATCTAACAAGGGCAGGTCATTGCAGCATTCTCAAGAGAGTATTTCTACAATTATGAATGACCTCGAGTAAACGCCGGGGGCGTTTAACTCAAAATAGGCTTTGCTGAGTTTGCGTTTAATCGGGTAAGGTAAGAGTTGTTGAGATGATACTTATACTGGCCTCTCTGTTCTTAACTTTAAAAGTGCTGTTCATTTATTAGTATTTTTTAAAATTTTTATTCCAGCAAACTGTTCCTTTAACAAGAGTTTCTGCGGATGGCGGAAAGTTACATGGGACACTCAGTTTCATTGGTCCATAAGGAAAACCAGAACCCCAAGCTGGGGAACTGGGCCCAGATCCGACCACACTGGTATCTAAATATGTTCCAAACACGTTTTTTAGACAATCAGAGATAGAAACATTATCAACAATGAGGCAGACTATAATGTGAAAAATTTTGCGACCGAGATGGGTGTCCTTGACCAAGGCGAATAACACCCTTCTTCATATCAACAAGTTCGAATCCAATAACTGTTTTAACCCTCGGACGTACACGCAAATTCATACCCCCACCGTGGTACAAGCAGGGGGTGGATGGAACCCCTACCCGGGGTTTTTGATACGTTGCAGTATTTTAAAACGTTTTTACCTTTAGTGGAAAGCCTTTGATCTTCTTAACAAGATGAGGTATATTTTAGGGGCGGTGGCGCTGCTGGAGGCCTCTGACGTTACCAACAATTGTCACCATCTTGGATTTTACCAAGAATTAGAAATCAGCTTAAAACCGCGAGAAAAAAAGCACATAAATAAGCACTTTGCATGATTTTAGTCAGAAGATTTCCTTTTTTGTTGAGGAAAGTTGAAAAAAACATGTATTTTCACCCAAAATTGGTTTGACCACCTGCTACTTATGATGTCAGATCTCGGAACCATAGCAACTGACCATTACTAAACTTGTCTCAAAATGTGCGCGGGGGATGAACGAACAGCTACTGAAATCGTCAGGTACTGATGTTTTATCCTCTAGGAAAACCATCGGGGTTCCCGGCAGTTGCAGTATGAAATGTCAGACATTCTTCAAAGAGCTGTTGTAATCTGTTGATTGGTGTGTTTGCTATTCTTGCTATGTTTGGGGGAAGTGGTCCGGATTTTTTTTCTTACCATAATTCATGAAATCTTACGCCATTTTGTCCTGCTACGCTACCCCGCCTTCCGCTGCCCCCTTTTTCTTTCGTTATTTTTACAGCTGGCGTCAATTGTAGTAATATCGGGAAAAATCCTCCAAATGTGGTCAACTTTTTTGAAAAAAGTAATGTATAATCGCATGATTGAATTCGTCGAGCAGTATAATATACTATACCGCTGCCAGTTTGGATTTCTTAAAAACTATTCAACGTCTCATGTTCTAATCCATCTGATAAATAGAATCTCTTCGGCAATTGACCCGCGTGAAACTACTGTAGGTGTGTTCCTAGATCTCTCCAAAGCTTTTGACACTCTTGATCGTCAAATCTTATTCACCAAGCTGGAGCACTATGGTATTAATCAAACTTGTTCCTCAATGCAGACGGTTAAGTGTGGAGTTCCTCAAGGATCCATCTTGGGCCCTTTATTCTTCATACTTTACATAAATGATCTTCCTAAAGCCTCCAAATTAACTGGGCGTCTCCTTTTTCCTGACGACAAGAGTATCTTATTTTCACACTCTAATCCCAACTACTTAGAGAATGTGCTTAATAATGAGTTACTAAATATTGATGTTTGGTTAAGATGCAATAGCTCTCAGTTAATATCAAAAAGACAAATTATGTTACCTTTAGTTCGAGTCAGAGGAAACTCAATCACAGTTTTTCTCTCTCTTTTGGAGGTCAACCTTTAATTTAAAGCAATGTAACTAAATTTCTTGGGGTGTACCTAGACGAACATCTTACTTGAAAATATCACATAAACTTTGTTTCTAAGTTTCTACTTATCTTGTAAGACCAAATTCATGCTGTACTACACATTAATTTATCCTTATATTACCTATAATTGTAAGTCCACGTGGTCGTCTACTTACGTATCTAATTTAAACAGAATTTACTATCTACAAAAGCGGGCTGTGTGAGCTATTACAAATTCAGAATATCGAGCACATACTGCTCCTCTATTCTCCAAATTGGAAATTCTGGATATTTTCCAAGTCAATACGCTCGATACTGCTAAATTTATGTTTCGCTACCACAATAATCTGCTGCCTCCACTCTTCTGCAATCTGTTTATGACAAACAGTGAAGTCCATAGATATGACACAAGAACAGTCAGTAATTATCGAATACAGTTCCTACGATCGTCAAGAAATTCATAATACTTTTCCAAGGACCTGGAATCTGGAACTGTCTTCCTGCATCTGTTACAAACTTGTCAAGCTTTTCGATCTTTAAGAACCAAAGCGCTAGAGTTTTCATTAAAATAGTAACTGAATTAGTTTAGCCGCACTTCCTTCGCGGCCCTTATTTCTTATAATATTGTGATGTCGAGGTGTCCTATCTATATAAGCCTGGTGGTTTCTTGAGGTCTCCTCGCCTAACAACCTGCTGTATCCTGTAAAATTTGCTGTAACAAAAAGGCTAATAGATGATGATGATGATTCTTGAAAACAGCCATTTTGTAATGCCGACTAAGCTTTATTTGCTCATTTGTAGGAGGAGGAAACTACATCTACGTTGAAGCTTCGTCTCCCAGAAGGCCAAATGATAAAGCAAGGTTATTGAGTCCACTTCTACAAGGTCCAAAATGTCTTCACCTTTTTTACCATATGTACGGACGTCATATAGGAACCCTTGATGTATCTCTTTACCCAAATAAAGTCCCAAAAAAAGACTGGGATAGTGAACTGGTCACCTTATGGAGCGTATCAGGAGGACAAGGGAACAGATGGTTGAAGGCCGGTGTCAATATAGTTTACAATGGCGAGTTTCGGGTAGGTTGAAGGAACAAGGCGAATTGAATAATGCACAATACATTGAATGGGAAAAAATACTTGTGGACTATTGTGGACTTTTTGGACTATTGCGTCAACACTTTATTAAGCAGTGTTTCAAAACGGAGGTATCCATGGACGTTTTTCGCTTTTTAATGTGGACAGGCTTCAAGAAAAGTTTCAAAACATCGCTTTTCTTACATACCACAGTAAAAACTTGCATATTCACTCTATTGTTTTTGTTCGTTATAGCTCGATCGGTTTTGAGGTTATACGCCTTATTTGCATCCCGTAATCATAGAGCCAGCTTGTTCTTGGGTCTCAGCAGGATTCCGGACGAGCAGTGTAAACTGATCTCAGTGAAAAAGTTTCCTTCTGTTCATTTTCAATTGTTTTAAAATAACGTTGACAACTTCTACCGATTCTTAGATTTCTCTACTTTGATAAAATGTCACTGTAGGTTGTTTTGACAGCAATTGTCGGGCTGGGCTATCAAGGCGATATTGCTGTAGATGACGTTTCGTTTACCGATGGCTTGTGTGATGGTAAGTCATAAATTTAATTAACCGAGTAATTAAACTGCCCAGGAAGTCAGTCATAAAATTGGCAATGAAATTGTTGTTCATAATTTTGTTTATTTATTATTTTTTGCTTTTCCTAAGGGGACTGTAACTTCGATAAACACTGGTGTTCTTGGAAAGCAAACACCAATTTCAGCTTTAAATGGACAAGAGGGTATGGCAAGACACCAAGCGTAGATACCGGGCCAAGCAGAGATCACACTACAGGTAAAGTTCTTCTTTTCTAAAATGGTCATGTTTCATTACATTCTATGATAATGAAGAGATAACTTTGTCAAAAAAAAAAGCAGAACTAATGATCAAGAAAAAACGCTGTGGTTAAATTGCAGTGGAGGATATCTTCAATATTCAACCAAGCTAATAAAGTTGTGAAATTTGTTATCATTGTCAAGGCTTTTAAAACAATTTATGATAATATCGGTGACTTCACCCGCTCTGGAGTGTTGAGGCATAAATCCTTAAATGACCACCAGAACTGAAACATTGAAGCATCGAGTCATGGTAAAGTAGCAGAAGAGTACGTTTTAAGGCTCAATTGGAAAATCTTTGAAAAAAAAAATTTCAGCCAGTTTTTCACAAGGAGGATTTATGTGAAAATGCTTTTCTTCGCCACCTCATACTATAGTAGGAAAATGAGGAGCGATCTCACAATCTCACTGCAAGTATTACAACTCTAACAAGTGTTGTACAAGTCCTTTGCTTCTGTTACTTAGGCAATGGTCAGTATATTTACATAGAGACTTCCGCTCCACGAAAAGCAGGAGACACCGCTCGGTTAGTTAGCCCACTAATGAGGGGCCCGCAATGTATGACATTCTACTACCACATGTATGGTGATACCATGAGCTGTATTGTTATATACATAAAACGACAAGACTCAAACAAGTTGAAACCGCTTTGGCTAAAGTCGGAGAACCGTGGAGACTTGTGGATCCGAGGACAAATAAGTATCAATGAGTCTTCAGTTTATCAAGTGAGTCACATTTGTATATTTACTTTTTTGTTTTGTTTATTTCTTTTTTTCAATTTTATTTGCTTTTGTGAAAGCCACCTGCTGTATGATATACTTATGCGTCCGATTAAAAAAATTGCGGAATCGCACATTTCGGCATTACCAGACACACACAGAGCTGGCGTATTTGCATCTATAACTCCTAGTAGTAGGTTTTTTACGTTTCCAAAATACCAGTGGAAGACATTTGTAGCCATCTTTCTAGGAACTTTTATTTCTTCTTTGGAAGGAGACTAAAACAGTTAAACAGTCTTTACACAGGCCTCTTTTTCACCAGTTTCGCCATCGTCTTTGTTGTTGCTGCTGTTGTTGTCTTGGTTGAAACAGCTTCTGTCATACTTTCTCCAGGCTTTCACTCGCTCAAGCTGACTAAGCTCACAAACATTTTCAAGTCTGCGCGCCATGTAAGGCAAGAGAAAGAAATCAGCTTTCCCTTGACGTCATACACATACTTGCATTCTGATAGATAATTTGCAAGGGCCTAGCGGGATTAGTATTCAGAACGGGGAGAAGTAGTATAGGGGCGCAACGACTTTATTTTTGAAATAGAATCTCATTATTTTTTGAAGTAGAATACATTTACGCTAGTGACGTCATAGCCTCATGACTAACACGCCAAGCGGTGGTAATGGTGCAGGAAAAGCAATAGAATTGTGTTGGTTATGGTGGTGGAGGAAAACCAATGAAAATGATGGTGGAGGTGTGGAGGAAAAATAATGGAATGTGATGGTGGTGGTGGTGGTGGTGGTGGTAGAGAGAAAACAATAAAAATGTTGTGGCGGTGGTGGTAAAGGGTAAAACATTACAAATATGGTGGTGGTAGTGGTGTAGGAGGGAAAACAATAGAAATATGGTGGTGGTGGTGGTGGTGGTGGTGGTGGAGGGAAAAACCGGATCTAGAGCATTGGACAAATAAATTAGAGACCTTTAGATTCGAGGACACAACTATGTACACAACTTAATATTAATAAGAAATCAGTTAACTTTAAAATCGTTCTGCTTTCCTATCAAAGGCTGAAAATAATTTGTCACTACAACTAAAAAACCACCAACTCAATTTGATAAGTGCAAATAAAAAACTAGAATTCTACTCCATCTTCAAAAATGAAACAAAGTACTCTGAATTCATCAATCATATCCGAAATCCTAAACACAAACGTGTTGCCTCCAAATTTAGAATACGAAATCATAACTTAAAAATCGAAACTGGAAGATTTACAATTCGCAAAACTCCTCAAGATCTTAGAATTTGTGATCGCTACAGTCTAAATTCAGCTGAAAATGAAATGCACGTGGTATTTCACTGTGACCTAAGTGATGATTTGAGCAAGACTGCATAAAAAAACAGACTTTATGACGTCACTTATTTAAATATGTATGTTGAAAAGAAGGGATTTCTTTCCCATTATACTGTTTATTTGTATCAGTATTTTGTTTTTTCTTTTCTAAGATAATTGTTGATGGTGTTAGAGGTACCAGTTATCTTGGAGACGCGGCACTCGACGACTTTTCATTCCAAAAAGGAACTTGTAACCAAAGAGGTATTTACAGAACAGTAAAAAAATAACAATTATAATTGCCTTTTAATGTGTATTTGTCTGACAAGTTTTTATTTTCCCAGTAGAGGCTTTGGATTCCGCTTTAGCTAGGCATTTCAAAAACGCAGTTTTGTGAAAGGTTTGAAAGAGTTCATAGGTCCTTGGTGTGTGATATAGACAATCATTCCAATTTTACGAAGTTTTGTGGTGTATTGTTGTGCTCTTCCGAGTTTTTTCTCATTTTTTTCTAAATATTTTTATTAAAAACTGAATCATTGGATAATGCAATTCTAGCATTTTGATTGGCTTAGCCTTGATGGTATATGAGCTAATATACCATGTTCTCCATATATGGTCGGTGTACGCGTCAGTTTAAAATTGGAAGCTAGCTGAGATTATTTTTCGCGAAGGATAGAACGGCGCCCGAAGCAAATCGTTTTAATTCATTTCTTAGAATACTAAAAATGCAATTTCAACGAAAAAAAAAGACAAAAACAAACAAAAAAGCCACAATAGCTTGTTTGAAAGTTTGTCGAAAAACACATGAAAACACATGGAACTAAAGTACCTTGACCAGCTACGAAAGAAGACAAGTGTTGTTTCTTCATGATCGCGAAGCTATTCGCCGATCGAGTCACTCGCCGATAGATAACTGCAGCTTGTTTATCCGACATCAAGAATGTAAATCACAAGTAACGAGCTACAAATACAGGCTATGCAGCCATTCACTAGAGCAATCGAGGCGGCAGTATAGCTTCTTTTCTCGTTCAGCAAAACCAGCTTGTGGCTTCAAACAACTTCATAACAAGCGACCGAGGTAATACCGGTAGTTTTTCTCCGTTGTTCTTTCTTTTATAACTGCACCGAAAATCCAAATTCATAGTAATTTCGACGGCTGTCACTTAAAAATTCCTTTCCTTCACATTATCTGCCAGGTTTTTAAAGCTGTTCTGCTGCGTAAAATCCTAGAATCACGATGAGTTTTTAAAAAACTAATGTGCATCGCTACAATGTTTTGATTTTTCGTTCATGCAGTCTAGGCGAGTCCGTTCGCGCGTTGACAGTTTTGATAGACGTGTGACATGTGAATAGCGGAAGTCCCTTGTCTTTTCCGGTTTGTTCTAGTCGGGGCGATTCGACGAGATTTTGTGGGCGTTTTTAATAAAACAATTATTCCACTCGGGCTTGTTGGATATGAAATAATTATAGCCAACTCGGCGCTATGCTATCTGTCATCTCATATCCAACGTGCCCTCGTGGAATAATTGTTAAATATTCGCTGACACGGCATTTGCCGTTGAGATTTCATGTATACCCATCCTTAGTTATTTTACATTTCTTGACAACTTCGAGTTTACTTTGTATACACTTCTGTGAAACTACTTTTTTGCTCAATTGTAGGTGAAACCACCTATCACGTTTCTTCATACGAAGGCAAAGTGTACCGAATCTCCTCACAACCCTACGGACACAGTCTCTACTCCGAAGAATTCCGATTCACTCTCAAACATCCCCTGGGAAATCCGAATGAGGTAGCGCATGTTATCTACTCTCGAGAGTCCAGAGGACACAGTTTCATTGAATCAAATCTGGATCTCTCTAACCAGGGGAACTTTCCCATCGATATGGCTACTCAAAGTGATGGACACGACGAACGACATAAAACCAAGGTTTATTTGATAAAAAGGAATCGTTATGGAACTATGCTTAGCCTCTATGACCATAAAAATGTGGATTGTTGCAGTAAAGATGTCATTTTCTCTTTTAGTGCATATAATGTTTCCCGAACAGGTAAGAGAAAAAAGAAAGAAAAAAAAGCATTTAGTTTGGGTTTGTTGTTCCTTCCTGTGGGTGACATAGCCTGAGAAAACAGCCGATATTTCGCGATGACACTGTAGCATCAGGTCAGCAGTTATATTTAGCGCATGCCTACTGAATAAGTGTCTTCATTTCCATCCGCCATCTTGAGTGTATGTTGTGTCTTCTCGGAGAACACTTCATGGTGTCAGAAGTGGGATGGAGCACCTGAAACCGCCTGAAGCTCTGATATTGTCTGCAGCGACGAATAAAGCCGAAGCATGGCGACGTTGGAAAATGTGTCATGGGACCTGTGCAAAGTTGCGAGCGGACTAGATCAAAAGGATGAGAAGATTCAAGTCGCTACGTTGCTCCACGTGCTTGGCAAGGAATGTGTGAAAATTTTTTCAAATTTTGTGTGGGATTCCGAGGATGATCGGGATAAAATTGAGGCCATCGAGGGAAAGTTCAAAGCTCATTGTGCATCACTGACCTCGAGGCACTTCAATCGTTATTTGTTCATCGAACGGAAACAGCAAGACGGAGAGACAGTCGATGAATTCTGTAGCGCATTTAAAACACTAGCTAAGAACAGCGACCTCGGTGATAAAGAAGAATCTTGGATTACATCCATGTTAGTCCTGGGGCTTAAGGATCCGTTTTCCGAAGAAAGGTTGATGGAGAGAGAACAGAGTTTAGAGAAAACATTGCAAGCAGCTCGCATCGCCGAAACAAGCAAGCAGCACATGAAGAGCATAAAAGAAGAGGGTAGCAAAGTTGAGAAAGTGGATGTAGTAGACGGCAAAGGACAGAAGCCTCAATGGGGAATGCCCTGTAGGAGTTGTGGTATTCGACATGCCCGAGATTCATGTCCTGCTGCTGGGCGACGCTGCCACAAGTGCGAGAAAATGAACCATTTTTCAAGGATGTGTCGTACCCCAAATGGACAAACGAAACAGGTAAACACTCTGAAGTTATGATCATTGGAGCAGTCAATGCAGGAGACAAAGACTGGGTTGAAACTGTCAATTTTGGAACTGTTCAAGAAGTCTTTAAACTAGATACTGGGGCCCATTGCAATGTCTTGCCCAAAACCGCATATGACAAAATTACAACAACCCCTTTGCAACCTTCCTCGGCAAGATTAGAAAGTTACTCCAAAACTTGTATTAGACCTGTTGGAAAGTGTGAGTTGCCTTGTTGGGTGCGTGGGGAAAGGTATCAAGTATGTTTTCAAGTGGTTGATGGAAATTACATGCCCCTTCTGGGTAGATCATCCTGTGAGAATATGGGCCTAATCCAGCGCATAAATGCTATTGAAAGTGTCAGTATTCTTGATGAGTTCTCTGAAGTATTCCAAGGACTTGGGTGCCTCCCAGGGAAATATCACATTAGTGTTGACCCCTCTGTTCCTCCTGTGGTCCACTCACCCAGACAAGTTCCTCACTCCAAGCGAGTCCCACTGAAGAAAGAGTTAGATCGGATGGAGAATGTTGGCATTGTAGAGAAAGTTCCCTTGAATGAACCTGCCGATTGGGTAAGCAGCCTTGTTTGTGTTGATAAACCGGATGGGTCTATTCGTGTATGCTTAGATCCTTAATGTTGCCATTAAAAGAGAACACTACCCTCTACCAGTGGTAGATGACATCACAACTAATTGTTCAGAAGCCACACTATTTTCAACTTTTGATGCAGAAAAAGCAGTCTACCAGATCCAGTTAGACGAGGAGAGTAGCAAGCTCCTGACATTTAATACCCCCTTCGGGAGGCATAGATACCTGAGGATGCCGATGGGTATTAAGTCTGCTCCAGAAGTTTACCAACAAAGAATGGAGCAAGTCTTTGAAGGACTCCCAGGTGTGAAAGTCATCATGGATGACATAATCATACATGGTCGAACTGGGCCGGAACATGATACACGGTTGAGGGCTGTTCTGCAGCGTGCCAAAGATAACAATCTCAGATTGAAGAAGTCAAAGTGCCACATACAACAGGAAGAGGTGAAGTTCCATGGCCATTTGTTCTCCCATGACGGTTTGAAGACAGACCCAGAGAAGGTCCGAGCCAAGGTTGAAATGCCAAGGCCAACAGACAAATCTGGTGTACAAAGATTGTTGGGGATGATCAACTATGTCAGTAAATTCATCCCCAACATGTCTGACCTTACTGCACCATTAAGACAGTTACTACAACAAGATGTTGAGTGGAAATGGGAAGAGCAGCAGAAAGGTTGTTTTAAAGCAATCAAGGAATCGCTTGTCTGCGCCCCTATTTTAGGATGTTATGATGCAAAGAAATCCCTGACGCTAAAAGTTGATGCCAGGTTCAACTGGGCTAGGTGCAGCATTGATTCAGGAAGACCGACCGACAGCTTATGCCTCAAAGGCACTTACGCCCACTCAAGAAAGGTATGCCCAAATTGAAAAGGAACTTTTGGCACTAGTATTTGGCTGTGCCAAATTTGCAGAGTACATCGTGGGTCGTGATGTCACCGTTGAATCAGATCGTAAACCTTTGGAGGCAATTATGAAGAAACCCTTACACGTAGCACCCTTACGGCTGCAACGGATGTGGTCCAACTCCAGCGCTTTCCAGGAATCAATGTGGTATACAAGCGTGGAGACAGCCTACATTTAGCGGATGCTTTGTCTGGAGCCCATTTGGAAGAACAGCTGACGAATGCTGAGCAATTGGACATAAACTTAGTAGAGGATGTTATCTCTGACCACCAGTTGGCCCGTTTCGCTGAGGCAACTAAGGAAGATGCGATTTTGTCTGACCTACAACAAGTTATTTTGGCGGGTTGGCCAGATTTCAATCTCACCCAATGCACAGGAGTTTTGGAATTACTGTGATGAATTAACAGTAACCCAGGGACTGATCGTTAAGGGACAAAAGACTGCTGTACCAAGTAGCTTGAGAGGAGAGATGCTTGAGAAACTGCATGAGAGACACCTTGGTATCAACAAGACAGTAGCGAGAGCGCGGGACGTATTGTTCTGGCCCAGGATGAGTGTGGAGATAACCGAGAAGATTAAAAACTGTCCTGTATGTCTACAAAAACGACCAAGTCAGCAGCCTGAACCATTGAAGTCGCACGAGAAAGGCAGAGAAAGCAGAAGCTGCAGCATGACAGAAAAGCAAAGGAACTGCCCCCTTTGAGGGATGGTGAGGTTGTAACAGTTGGAGAAGGCAACAGGTGGAAACCTGCTAGAGTTACACAGGTTCTTCCCTCACCCAGATCTTATGAGGTTGAAACAGAGCGTGGAGAGTACCGAAGAAACCGTCGACATTTATTAAGTACTGAAGAGTCTCAGATCCCGGAAATCACCCCTACACTGGAAGTCTCGAATGAAGAGCACCTGACAGACACCGAAGTTGAACCATCCTCTGCTAGAGTGGCCCACGAGAATCCTGTAACACCGCCAACCGGAATGTCTACGGGTACTACCACGCGGTCTGGTCGGACAATTAGGGAACCGCAGAGATTTAAGGACTATGTTAAGTATTAGATACAAAGCAGACACTTTGCAGCTTTACATTTAAGCTTTCTGTTTTCAGTTTCCAGGAAAGGACACATTGCTCTCGTTGCAGCATTGTCTCGTGTTTCTTTTTTGTTTCCTTTTTTCTTATTGTTACGGTTTGTTTGTTAAATTCAGTAATTTCAGTTTTCTTTGTTTGTTAAAAAAAGGGATGTAGCTTCAGGTCAGCGGTTATATTTAGCGCATGCCTACTGAATAAGTGTGTTCATTTCCATCCGCCATCTTGAGTGTATGTTGTGTCTTCTCGGAGAACACTTCAGCCAGCACTTGTTTCCCCCCGAAATGACGTCTGAGGAACGAGAGCAGAAGTTCTGTACTGATTACGTGTCACTATCCAGATTTGGGTTGTGCTTCTGATTGGGTGAAGTAAATCTTCAACTAAGCATTACCAAAGAATCACGCGTAGCATCAGTATGGAATTTCTGCGCTCGTTCCTCAGACGTCATTTCGGCGAGAACCAGTGGTGACGTCGCGAACTGTTGGTCGTTTTCTCAGGCTATGTGTGGCAGTAAATTTGGCTTACTTTTATGTATGTCATGAAAAAAGTAGTAGTTCTGGGAGTTTACAGGTACAGATGCAGGACACTTGTTATGGAAGGTTTTAGCTGAAAGTTGCTTAAGGGGCTTTAATTTACTATGCACCTTTGATTTGTTTACTTTTGCAGGAAACCTATCAACGTCTAACTGCTCACCTGGTTGGTACAAATCAGGCCACGCCTGCTTTCTTTTTTACTTCTTGTATTCCAAAACGTGGAGCTCAGCACGGTCATTTTGTCACAAACAGGATGCCGATCTCGCAGTTGTCATTGACGCCAGGATGTTAAAACAGCTAGTCAATAAGAGAAAAGAAATGACTTTAGATGATCGCGAATTATTCCTCGGGTTGATTTGTCGGTTAAACTGGGCCTGGTCGGATGGGACAAATATCTCAGAGACAAACAGATTTTGGGGTCCAGGAGAACCTAGTGGTGATGGCAAATGCGGCTCGTTTTTGAATGCTGTTAGTTGGGATTCTGCTTGGAAGGGGTTTGGATGGCGCTGGAGTGATGAAGATTGCACCCGCGTCCGTAAGGGATTTATCTGTGAAGAGCCATTAGGTAGGACAACAAAACTTAAAAGACCGAAACATTATTTTTGCACTCAAAATACGCACATTGCAAGGAAATAGCAACTGGGACACCACGGAAGTTTGACTTAATTGCATTATAATAATATACATTGTATATTGTATAAGAAATACTGTAACTTGCTCAAACGTCATAGCAATCTAACCTGTTAATACTCCCATTCAAACTTATCTCGTACAGCCTTCTGAAAAATGACGATTTTTTGATAGGCATGGATTTGGTGATTTTGTCTAGTTTAGGGTAGCAAAATTCAGCACAAATGGTCTGGTATAGGTTAAGGGTGCCAGGGTTTCAGCGGTTACCCCCCTCCTACAATTCTGGGAGGGAAGCTAGTATCAGGATTAGGATTTAGCCGCTTTGGAAACGCACCATACAAATTCATTGTCAGGTTTACCATTGATTACACACTATATGAATTTTTCGATTTATTTTATAGCTGTGCCTCATCACTCAGCCTTGTTTACCTTAAGTGGTGTCAATGGCACTATGGATATCAGTCCACATAGAGGGACTTCGGCTTTATCTCACGACATCATGTTTGCAACGGGTCCTTATGGAAACGAAAACGGTTCATTCTTCTTCAAAGGTAACAACAACAGCTACGTAGAACTGAAGAATACGGGTAATCTGGACACCAGATTCTCCATCGGAGTTTTTGCTTGGGTTTATCTCGACAACACCTCTGGCCTAATATTCAAGTACGAAAAGAACAACTATTATGGCTGCTCAATGAAGGTGCTTGCGTCAAACTTGGGTGTTACTGTGCGATATATGAACCGGAAAGGTACCAAAAGTTATGTGCTTTATAAAAAGAACATTCTAAGAGCAAACGTTTGGAATTTTGTTGGAACTTCATACGATTATCACACACGTCTGGCGACTGTTTTTGTCAACAACAGTACAGTGATAAAGAGAGTACTTTCAACAAAGATGGATTTAGCTACTCAGTATGATGTAAGAATTGGAGCGACGAGAAGACAAACCGCCTATTTTCGCGGAAGAATTTCGTGCCTACAAATTTATGATCAGGCTTTATCGAGAGACCAAATTATGAAGATCAAGACAAACTGTAATGAAACTGGTAAGTATCAGATGTGGCCAGCTTCTTTATCAGCTTGTGCAAATTATTATAAGATGAGAAGGATGAGTAATGATTTTTTACGTCAATTAGTTTTAGAACTTTTGCTATAACCTTTCAAAGCCGGTTGAACAAGAGGTTGAAGAACACGAGGTCTTGAGCCAAATTATTAAACTGAAGCATGATTTATATACACGTCAGAAAGGTAAATCATTTTTTAAACGTGTAGAAATGGAATAATCTACTCTGACCTGAGCTTTGCCAATTGCCGACGTGGAATCACTAAACCAGCTGTAATGGAAAATCACAAGTTGCACTTGACTCGTACGCCTGATACGTCAGTTGTAAGAACATCCAATCGCAACCTGACGTTTCAAGGTTTAACTGCCATTGTGGGTTCTCAGAAATATTTCCGGCCTGAGCAAATTTTTTTTGAGAAAAACTATTCTCACGAATTCAGAACTGACTCTAGACACGAAGCTACATGTATAGCTATACATGTATATCAGGCTAAAATCATTCTTAAAACATTGCTTAAAACACAAAAACCCAGTGACAGTTTTCCTTTTTGAAATGTTTCCTTGCCATGGAATTTAGGGTGGTGATGCAAACAACAAACTGTCCTATTTTTACACCGCTAGTCCTTTTGACAAACGCTTGAATTTCGATGAAGCATGAATTTTTTTCATAGCTGTAGACATGTAATAAGGAAATAGATTGACTGTCTTTAAAAAAATATGAGATAAAGCTACCCATAAAGTGAGAATGATACTCATTCAAAGTAATTTGCTCCGAACAGAACTAACATCATGCAGTCCCAGCTTCTTCCCTTTTCGTGGCGGTTGCTACTCCATAAACACAAACTTTTCTGGAACATGGCAAGACGCTCTGGGATATTGCAACAAAGTAGTTCAAGGAGGAACACTGGCCAAGATATCTAGAGAAGGGCTGAGGTTTACATTCTCAAGCTTGCTTGACACGAGAAGATCTAAGCCAAACAACTTATTCTTTGGACTCCTAACCAAGGACGACTGGGTCTGGATAGATAACACACCATTCAATAAATCCCTTTGGAAGCTGAGATATCCTATTGGTGGCCATGGAATCCAAAGCTGTGCTGTTATGTCAGCTGGCTCATCAAATAAGATAATAAAAAGCGTTGATTGTCGATCACCAAAATATTTCTTGTGTCAGAAACAATATGGTAGGTGATTAAAATACTTTAAGTCAGTTGTAGCTTATTTTGTCAGTTAAGAATGACATCATGGAAACCTCGAAACTTTGTGCAAAAAATTCTTTGTTTTCACCCTGTAGAGTTGTCAGCAAAAATGTTAATTCGTAACGGGCTTGGTAGTTCGTTTCATCAGGACCACCACATCTGATATGGAATTCCGTTTAAAGACATTCCTCCTTTCAAAATATACGCTAAAATCTGCCGTTGGAATCCCTTTTTTTCAAATTCTATTTCGCTCATGAATAGCCGACTCTCCAAAACCTCTTAAGAGAGCAATATTAACAACTGCCCCTACGCGCACTTTATGCCGTACCCCTGTACCTTTCGCAACAGCCCTCCTAAGTCAAGTCTATTTCTCTTTTAGTAAGTTCATTGTCACACGAGAGTATCGTGCTAAGTTCAAGCGTGTCGTTGCCCTATCACACTTCTTTAGCCATTGATGGATCATATTCAACTTGCTTCCGTTCTAGTAAGGTAAGGAATATCAAAGAAAAAAAAGGAACACGGCTTAGCTGTATTGCTTATTTCTAAACCAATTTTTGTAACTGTTTACCTACCGTTGCGGGAAAATTTGGAACTTTATACAACTGTACAGCATTCCAGGTACATTTCATCAAGTTCCTCTTGAAGTTATTACAATGGCTTTTTCTTATACCATCTTATACCATAATGGCCTCCATCTCCCTTTACAATGTTGGGATATACAGGAACGGTCAAGTTAATTTAACGACTCAAACTGAGAATTACTTATTCATAAATGTGGCCTAATAACAAGGTGATTAAGGCTTGAAGGGGGAATGAAAATCGTCAGCTTCGTGACTAGTAACCAGTTTCTTCTGGAACTAAATATTTGCGTGTGTTTTCTCTAGGAGACTAACCCTTGGTGGCGAGTAACCTTCGAAAGACCGCTGTACGTCGAATCCATCGAAATCATAGACAACGTCGACTGCTGCCCTCGGGACCATGGGATGATCTCAATCACCGTGTCTGCTAATGAAAGAGATTTTGACACTACCTGTGTTGTTTCCACTGAGTATGGTAAAGCGCTTAAGTACAAATTACAATGTTCTCCACCAGCGCTTGGCACTTACGTAAGATTTACGTTGACTGGAGAGAACGTCACACTAGTTCTCTGCCATGTGGTGGTACGAACTCTTGGTAAGTCAAAAAACAAGTGGCTTCCTCCACGAGAAACAAGCGTTTCCCTCCCAGAAACGTTTCTTATTCAACACTTTCTAGTAACGTTTCTGAAGCGTGATGTAACAAATACAAACAAAAGAGGCAGCCACTGACTCCACTACCTTTACACCATTATTCTGTTGTAAAATTTGTGCTGGATTGAAAGAAAGTCGTTACATGCATAATATTACAAATGAGGAGGGGGAGGAGGAGGGGGAAAACAATAAAAATGAGAGAAAGGAAAATCAAAATATGCTTATGGAGTGACATGTAGTGGTTGCAGTGGTGGTGGTGGAGGGAAACAATAGAAATGCGTTGGTGGAGGCAAGATAGATCTTTTGACCTGTTAAGTAAAGATTAACATCTACATCTCTAACATTTTTTGTTCTCGAAATATTGAAGCTGTTTGAAATTCTCCTTCAACTTTGTTGAGACAAGACTTGGTATGCTGAGAGAATTTCGAGGCAAAAGTGGTATCAATTCTATCTGCAGAGAATGCTGATGATGCCAAGGGAGTATTGCGCGAAGGGTGGTATAATGTTAACTACAACTCCAAAAAGGCACCGACGATGCGAGATAATCCCGCCTTTAAGCCCCCAGCACAAAGCCGTATCATTTTGAGTGAGTTTGATGCACCAATAAACGTTGGAGATAAGTACATTCAGCGACTGACAAGTTACTTGCAGGTACACTGTAATTTTTTTTTGTTTAATATTTTTTTTCTAAAGCTTGCATGATATTTAGCTCCTCTCCAAGCAGGTCTAAGCGCCATGACCAATAGTTCTTGGGTCGTTAAAACTAATTTGTCGGTATTTACCAAAGAATCGGACAAAGCATCACTCTTTTTATATCACCCTAACAATTCCGCAAGTCCCACTGTCCTCTCGTGATTTAAGACAGCTGTTGATGGACTGATCCTCTCTTGCTGAAGATAACTCAATAAATCCAATAGCACTTAAATGCAAGTCAGTCAGTCAGTCAGTCAAGCATATGTTCCCAGACCTCTACTCGTTTGTCGACATTTCCATTGTTTTTGCATGAGTATTCAATTTTCAACTTTGAAGTACTGGGGTTCCACGATTGTGAAATTTCATACCTGAGGAACAATTTCAAAACGAGGATTCCTGGTAAAATTTTGGGTCTGACGTTAACAAGTTTAAGAGCTATTTTATTATTTTCCTTCCAGAGGATAGTTGCTTAATGGCAGTTCCATTCCATTTCTCCTCCTCCTGAGGAATTTAACAGGGCACCAGAGAGCAGGATCTTGCCTGCCAGTGAATGATCCATATGAGGAGCACGGTTTATATATCCTAGGATAGTTGTTCAGAAAGGTGTTTCAATGGGAAATTGTCCTCCATATCCACCAATAAAAAGACATTTCAGCTGTCGTTCCCAGCGCTCCACATATAACAAATAACTTCTCTCAGTTCTAGCACTGGGGGGCCACACAGTCTGTTTGTGTAAACGATTGTATTGTAATTTTATAGTGAATGTACTGGATTTACCGTTTGCTTCATCTTTAGTGGCATATCGTTAATTACGTGTATGGATCAGTCCTAAATAAACGTTCTCTTTGTCTTACTTGCGGTAAATTGTCGTCCTTTCACCTCAGAAGTGGCATTTTGAGCCATTTTGAAGGATTTTGAGTTCGCTGTTTACTGTTCCTCTTAATAGAAGGACCAGGATGTAATCAATTGTTTGCACGGCTCCAGAGCCGGAGCGATTTTCCTCCAGAAAACCGCATTGCTCCGCTTTCAAAACTCGCAGCAGAAAGGCCGAAAGATTCACGCTTCTCCTCGTACCGTCCGATCGAAAATCCAAAAGGCCCGGAGCTAGCCCTCGAGGAAAATTAAAATCTCACAGTTTTCGAACGGTCAAAATGCGTAGCAAGATTTACATGTACTAGGCAGAAACCGTCCTGCTGATTGCCTCTCAAAATACCACTTCTGAGGCAAAAGGACGACAATTTACCTTAGGTAAGGTACCACAACGTTTATTTAGCATTGATCCATGCACATATGTAACGATTTACCGCTACTTATGAAGTAAGATGACGAAAACGGTCAATCTAGTACAGCTACTATAAAATTACAATGCAATCGGTCACACAAACAGACTGTGTGGGTACCCAGTGGTTCTGGTATTTCACATTACGTTATTTAGCATTTAACAGATATGATTATGGATTTTTTTCCTGTTTTTGTTCATATTTGTTAGGTCCCTGAAAGCGGCAATTACACATTTTATCTGTCCTGTGATGATGTTTGTGAGCTGTGGAAGCATGATGTTAGTGAGAAAGGTATCGAAGAAGTGAAACAAAAACTTCAGAAGGCCTTGGCAAAACAACTAATCATTACCCTTAAAAGAATGACTGGCCATAATAGATGGGACAAGTAAGCAACCTTTTTCTTCAATATATCTTTTAATATCAGACTGTCAAAAGCACAGTGTGTGCAAACAACGGTAAAATGCGACAATCACATGACAGCATTTGTCCTGTAACAGTCAAAGCACTTAACAAACGATGCAAACGCTTCTAGGGAACGTCATACCATTTTCTCGTCTTCCAAGACAACAACAGCTTAGTACATCATGTCCTTCAATTGGAAAGGGGTAGGAGTAACTCACGCAGTTGCCATTTGCATCTGTAGGTATGCGGAACAGCTCTCTCGGCCGATATTTTTAGACAAGTGCAGACTTTATCGTATGGAGGCCTTTATGAGAGAAGAGAGCAGCCAAGATCACATATCTCTGGGCATGCGCATACCATCTGGCAGGTATGAAGGCCCTATTCCAAGAAGGAGACTGTTTTGGACCAAGCCAGGTAACATGACTCTAAGCTAGGAAACGCATTTTTGCCACATTTGCAATTAAAGTTTAAACCATGAGTTTTAACTATAGACCTTGCATGAAATGCGTCCCGTGCATGTTGTCTTTTGGTTGCCACTGGTACCGGCTGCAATCATTTCTTTCTTTACATCAAGTTTGCTTTTGATTGTTTACATGATACTAGCATCTCATATAATCAAAACCTCTATACACAGAAATGTTGTTTTGGAATGAAGATTGTGTAGTAACAAACAGACAACAACACGAAAAGTACAAAATTACAAACAGCTAACCGGTTGCTGCTTGCTGCAGGTGTGACAAAGGAGTTTTCTTTTCTTGCCCTGCGCGAAGAGGTTACTTTCTGGCATGGTTTGTATTTAGGAGCTAAAACAAACAAACTGCGCGACTGACACCCTGACGCGAACCACTTCGAAACAAACTTCCCACCCGACTGACAAGCTTTGTAAGATTTTGAAAGGATCTTTTTAAGATCTTGAACGAGTCTCTTGCAATCCTTAAGGATCTTAAAGGATCGTAGCAAGGTTGTTTGAAAGATCTTCGAGGGTGTCATTTAAGATCCTTGAAAGATCTTCTTGCAATCCTCAAGGATCCTGAAGGATCTTAGCTAGGTTCTTTGAAAGATCCTTGAAAGATACTCACTAAATATTCAAGAATCTTAAAGGATCTTTACAAAGATCTTTTCAAGACCCTTTGAAGGATCCTTCCAAGATCTAGAAAGATCCTCTTCCAATCCTCAAAGATCTTGAAGGATCCTAACCTGGTTCTTTAAAAGATACTTGAAGACATGATTTGTGCTTAAAGGGTCCTCGTTATATCTTCAGGGATCTTAACGGATCTTGGCAAGGATTTTTGAGAAGATCTTGAAAGATCCTCACCACTTCCTCGAAGATCTTCAAAGGATCGTTTGAAGATCCTTAGGCTAAAAGATCCCCGCAGATCTTTGACGATCCTCAAAGATCTTAAAGGATCCTGTGAGGATTTTTACCCTGAAGAAGCCATGCCAGAAAGAAACCTGGCCGCTTATAATTCCTCTTTTATATCCTGTAAATTTTAATGAAGTATAATGAAGTCTCCAAGCTTAATAAAGCGACACTAAAACTGATAATAAACAAACCGGAGGACAGACAGGGAGCAGTATACAATATCAAATGCTGCGACTGCCAGGCTTCTTACATTGGTGAAACCGGCAAGCACGCGACTGACCGAACACAAACGAGCGACGAGGAATGGGGACGTCAACAATCACATTGCTGAGCGCCATTTAAGGACGAAACATCAAATTGACTGAGACTCTGCGAAATGTATAACGTATTCTGCAGACTACTATCAAAGTCTTACTTTATAGAGCTGGTTTACTAACTTAGAACAAACGCCACTGAATGGCAGCCAACAGTTATCAGCGCCGTACAAACGACTTATTGAGATCAAGCAAAACTAACTACGAGAGAACGACTGGAGAACTGATAACTTGACTAACAATAGACGACTGTTTAACTGTGACAATAGACGGATCGAAACGCACCAATTACTGATTACGAGTCTTCATAGCCAATAACATCACGGCTTAACTGACAGACGACCAATAACATCGCGACGTAATTGACCAATCAGATCAATAACCAGAGTATAATACCATCAACTGACGTGATACAACTGACTTTGACTCTGAAGATGACTACCGCACAGGTTGTCGAAACGTCAGTCACTGTCAACAACAACAGTCCTATTCAGGACCACGTTCACCCGGACGATCAAACTCAAACTACTTTTGATAATATTACATGGCTCGTAAAGCTCAGCGACTGTACCTACTCAACAGGAACACGAAGACTAGAGGTTACTTTCCTGGACAACGAAACTTCTCTACCTGCCTTTTTTGGTTCAGAATTGCTCGTATCAGGTTAGTTGAACTACGTAACTCGATTATATATTCAATTTGTCCCAAGCTTGCCAACAATTTCACCATCACTTGCATAGATTCTACGTGGTCCGTACGGCTTGTAGACCAATAGAAATTTTGTGTTGTCTCTGTGCAATAACTTCTCAAGAACGTTTTGTTAGCGTGATCCCATTTTTGGCGGGTTTTGTTCGCCCTTTGGATCATTTTTTTTTTTCCGAAGAAACGACTCCTGCCAATTTTTCTTTA
This sequence comes from Porites lobata, assembly GCA_942486035.1. Classification (NCBI taxonomy): domain Eukaryota; kingdom Metazoa; phylum Cnidaria; class Anthozoa; order Scleractinia; family Poritidae; genus Porites; species Porites lobata. The sequence continues at coordinate 190,503 of CALNXK010000365.1, forward strand.
ATTTGTCAGGGTTTTACAAGTTTTGCTGTGACGGGGTGTATTGCCCAGATTGCCCAATGGAATTGAATATCTCGACCCTTCAACAAAATGTAACAGTGACCCCTGCACTTAACATGTCATGTACTAACACGTCATTCACGGCTCCATTTAAAACCGAAAAACAACCTGGCAATTTTACAATCAAGGTGAGTTATTTAATTCAACTTTTTAAAAGCTACTCTTGGCCTTGAAAATGGCGAATTTTCGCTTACAGGCACCTACCGTCAGGGTGGTGTCTTCCGTCAGAAATGGCTGGTCAGACTAGTACATTTTTTATAACGAATTCAACCATTAATATAGATAGATAGATGTTTTATTGTTTTATCAGCTAAAGCTGGTTTACATAAAAGCCATGTTAGAAATATATATACATATCTATCAGAGTTTCGAATTAATATTAGTTGTGAAAAAGAAAAAGTACATGTAAAACTAGGTATAAACATTTGATAAAATATTCTAAACTAAGATTACAGTAAGGAATCAAAGAAGCGCCTGGGAAGATTTAAATAAGTTCATTGACTTGCATTCAAGCAAATCCTCGGTTAATTTATTCCAAATAAATGCGCCCCTAAAGGAAAACGGTTTTTTGCCATCATTAATTTTGGGAAGAGGCAATTGAAATCTAGAGGAGGAGCCCCTAGTATCATAGGTGGATCTCATTTTCAAAAATTTTTGGCATAGGTATTCAGGAGCCATATTATTGTACACCTTCAACATTTCTATAACGAGAAGCTTAGCTCTACGTATAGAAAGGAAGTCCCATCCTAGCTCTTGCAGCAGGGGGCCGGAGGTAGAATCATAACTGGAAAAGGTTATGATTCTAGCTGCGTGGTTTTGTAGTTTGTGAAGCTGTAGAGCTAGTTTTGAACCCAGACCTCACAAACAACGCTGCAACAGTAAAAGTACGGTTGGATAAAAGATGTTCTTCATTGTTTGGAGGGTCAACGGAGGAACAAATTGTCTCACACGCTTAGCGCTCCGATTGCGCTCGTTTTTTTGTTTTTTGAGGCCTCCTCTAATATGTGCTGCCCATGTCCCATGTAAGCGCCTCGTCAATATTTACACCCAAGGATTTGCCAGATGTTACTTTACGTACATTGGCGTCTCCAATATGGAGTGATGGGCAAGACATTCAAGAAGACCTCTGTCACAAAAGAGGCAAGCCCAGATCCAGAGGCCTTGAATTTTGCACTTTGTCGACGATCAGGCTCTTGTAATTGAAGATGGGAGGTGAGCAGAACACCTGGCAACCTTGGTATCAACGGCATCCAGCTCAAGAAAGTGAAAGAAACAAATATCTAGGCAGCATTTCAAAGAGGATAACGGCGCAACGAAAGAGAGACAATAACAAAGACACAGAAAGCTAATGTAATTAAGTACCAAGTGGACACACTCCAGAAGCAATTACAAGCATCCCCAATGAAACAAAAGCGAAGCATTTGTATTTAAATCGTTCTTCCCGGCCACACAAAACTACCGGAGTCAAACATGGACACTTACAAAAAGATAAGGGTGAAAAATACGAAAAAAAGGCCTGGTGGGAACAACACGAATTCAACACTATATCGATAGACACAGATTTTGTTTTAAATCAAAAATGGATTTGGCCACGGACGATAATTGACACGACCAGCTGCCTTAAGGTGGCTCTACTGGGTTTTTTTTGAGGGGATACCTCCCAAGTTTGAGCATTAACTACGTCGCCATGAGTAAAGATATGGGGAAAAGATTACCACAACTGTATTATATAAAGATGATCTGGGTTTTATTGCAAACGGAGTCGCCATGGCAACGTAACAACGCCATTACGTTTTTTATTTATCTCTGTGTTTCTCTGTACCAAGAGTTTTTTTTAAGAAATCGCTTAAATAAGTTTGTACCTGCCATAATTGCCTCAAATTCTATCTTTTTGCTAAATGGGCACGTGCATATAAGACTTGGAAACAATGCCAGTGAAAAATGAGGACGCTCACTCGTAAACAAAAAATATTGGGGGGAAATTGGTTATATTTGAGGCCCTATTTAAAAGCCTTCTCTGTTTTCAATGTTCTTAAAACTTGCAGGGTATATATATAGACGATTGATCTCGGGATTGCAAAATTTATAAAAAAATTTATCAAGGGGTTTTCTGAAAAATGCGAAATTTGTAGCCATGGACCAAATTATGTGCAAAAACTGTAACAAAAGCAGCCGAATGCAAGTTACTAAAATTCTTCTTACTCGAGATCGTCCAGAGCAATTCTCCTCCTTTTTTGTATGCAATTTTCAATGGAATTAAACCACTCTGAGATGAAGCCACGTTTCCAAAGCTTATCATTTTCTTATAAATTTAGCTAATTGTGTGGATAGCATGCTATTTCACTGTTTTTATGATGCTTAAAACTTCGTTTCAAAATATCGCGATAACGCTCACATAGAATTTGTTCAAACTTTGCCATAATTGAGGCAATTATGGCTGGTACAAACTCCCTTAAGCGATTTCTTAAAAAACTCTTGGTACAGAGAAACACAAAGATAAATAAAAAACGTAATGGCGTCGTTACGTTGCCATGGCGACTCTGATTGCAATAAAACCCAGATCATAAGAAATTATCACTTTTATAGCGAAGCTCCGGCGCGCGAAGCGCGCCAGCGGAGCTTCATGGATAAGAAAATTTGGTTATGACGTAGCGTACGCCCGTACACTCTTTGCAGGGGAGGGAAGGGAATCAGGTGTCAGCCCGTCCGGGGGAGAGTATGTTATTTTGTGTGCAACCCACCTTTTTCTTGGCGGGAAATCGCGCAAGAAATGGCGTGGCTGTCGTCGCGTTCAAAAACATGTTTACGTCAACTACTTCAGTGCATAAGGATTTTGTGACCGTAGCGTTCAGTTTCTAGTACACTGTTTCAAAAAAATTGTTATTGCAACAAACAATACGGATTGAATTCAAACTATTTGCTTGTAAGTGAAGAGCGACGGGAAAGAGAAAGAAGAGAAAGGCATAAAGTAAGAATTAACAGGCGCGCTAGCGAAGAGGATTCAAGTGGAAAATTTATGCAGCATCTGCGACTTGTTCACTGATGGCTGAAGCTGACAGAGTTTTGAGTCATCTTTTGATGTTTTAACCTGTCTTTTTGCACTGGATCTACAAAATGAAATACAGCAGCTATCAACATTCTTTTGTTATTCTTGGCTGGCTTGTTTACTGGGTTGTGGTTGAGAATGCGCCGCACGACAAAAAGAAATCCGAAATCATCGTTTTCAAAAATAGGCTACTCTTAGTAAGCTTACTTCGCCTTGCTGGACTATGTGAAAAGTCTTAAGTGATTCTGGTCTTACTTGATGGGTTTCCGTGCTGCATCTCGACCGGTAAGCTTGAGTAATTTTATTGCATTTTATGTGTTTTCTTTTTTCATGTTTTTCCGTCATTTTACGCACATTTGTAGGTTTGAATCAATTTATCTGACCTAGTAAAAAACTTAAAAAGTCTTTAGACATTTTCTGACCGCGACTAGAAGAAAAAGTTCTGAAAAATAGTTTAGTTATCCTATTGTTTGTAAAAAGAAAACTTTGAGCGATATTCTTGCCTGGACTTCATCTTGCAAAATAGCAAACACGGCGAAGGCGGCTTAAAACTTAAGGCTTAATTTGAATCTATTCGTTACTCAGGATTTTCAGAGACACTTTACTCTCAAAACACGTCTTCGGGAATAGAAATTGTCGACCTTTAAATGGTTCTTTGTATTATATTTCTTGTCTTGATTGTTTGTCAAGATCTCGTTCTTACATGATTGCTTTGCCAGTTGTTGTTTTCAGTCGTCCGTGAACGTGTTGGTCACGCTCTACGTCCAATTTTTATGCTCTGATTGGTCAAAATTTGACAGGTGATTTTATGCGGAAAATTTATGCAGCATCTTGAAACTTGTTTACTGCGACAGCTGAAGCTGACAGAGTTTTGTGTCAACTTGTGATCTTTTTAACTGTCTTTTTCTACTGGATGTACGAAATGAAATTCAGCTGCTATCAAGAGTCTTCTGTTATTCGTGGCTAGTGTGTTTATTGGGTTTTTGGTTGAGAAATACGTCGCTTGTCAAAGTCGGAAATCCGATTTCGGATGGCATCGATTCGTTTTCGTTTTTCACCTTGCTTGATTGAAACGTCTGAAGCGATTCTGGCCATACTTGATAGCTTCCAGGAGCTGCGTCTCGAATGGTAAGCCTGAGTAATTATTGTATTTGTGTTTGTTGTTTTAAATATCTAATTTCATGAAGCCGAGCGCAGTTTATGAGGCTAGTTTATGCATGTTTGAATTAAGATTTGGAGATAATGATCTGACCTATAGTATGAGGTTTGATTTAAGCTTGCAGACCTATAGTATGAGGTTTGATTTAAGCTTGCAGAACTTTAAAAAGTCTTAAGTCGATATTTTCTCACCGCAAATAGAAAGAAAGCGTTTTTATTTTGGCTTGACAAAGAAGGCTTTGAGCAATTTTCTCGCCTCGAGTTCATCTTTGAAAACAGCAAACACCGGGAAGCCGGTTTAAAAGCTTTAAGCATAAAGACTCAGGATTCTTAGAGACACTTTAATACTTAATTGTCTTCGTGAATGAAAATTGTTGTCTCTGTTAATGTTTCACCGAATTGTATTTCTTTTATTGATTGTTAGTAGTCTCTCTTGCAATTTGCCGTTAATGTTTTCAGTCGTTCATGAACATCGCTTGCAGGAGTACTCAAAACGTCGCGCGTATCTAACGCTTTTTAAGTTTACACATCGTTATAAAACCATTAAATAAAAAAAATAAACACAATAAATTCCGTATTATTTTGAACTGTAACTCTATTAATGTTCATTCAAACACTCCACAGCCTGCAACTGGCTGACCGTTATATAGGTGATTTTGGAAATTTTTTTAGCGGTTTCGCTAAAAGCCCACGCGTGCTTCGATCGTCCTGAATATTGAATGAGTGCAATTTTTATTTCAAAATTGTGAAATACTGCATTCTGTCTGAGGTCTGTATGATCAAGACAGCGCCTCAAAGTACCGTTTCACCTCAGACTGTCAGATGTGATGTATAAAAAGTATAAAAGGTTGGTTTACACGCCCCCAGATTTGTTAGCAAGATTTTGTAAAGCAAACTTGTCAAAGGGGAAAAATTCTGCTGGATTTGCTTTCCAAGTATTTGTTTTCCAGGCCTAATCTACTGTGATCAAGAGCCATTATGGCCGTTAAATGTGATCGAAGATGATTGCTATTTTTTGGGTGTACATATAAAGACCATAAACTCGATGTAAGATTTGGTGCACTCTTAGTCTGCTACACAGCCGTTTTTAGTGTCGTCACTAAAAACGACTGTGTAGCAGACTAGTGCACTCTTAGAATGTTAGCAAATTATTTTTCTCTCCAATCACTTAGCGTTAATCCCTCTAAACAAAAGTCACATGAATGTGCTCTAAAGTGAACTGATTTGTGGAATACAAGTTTATTGTTTGATTTAAATTACAAATTTATTAATGGAAGCTTCGCTTTTAGCCCTGGCTAAATCTATATATTATAATACAGTTGTGGTAATCTTTTTCCCATATGTTTGCTCATGGCGACGTAGTTAATGCTCAAACTTGGGAGGTATGCCCCCAAAAAAATCCAGTCGAGCCACCTTAATAAAAACATGCTGATTATTGACTCAAACTACTAGTGTGTCAGGAAGTAAAAAAAAAAGTCTTCCTCAAAAGAACTGGATTAAGGGCTTCAATGACAGTAACTTGAAGCCGATCGATAGATCGATAGCTTCACCTTCGCGCGATGACACCGCCGTTGGTATAAGCAGACGATTAAAGTAAAGTAAACAAGAAAGTAAGCAAGTAAGTTAAATTTCAAGGTTGCAAAACTTTTTTTTCTACTTATAGACTGACCCCTATCCCCCCGGAAGGGCGTCGACAAGGAGCGCTTTGCGTTACTGACCGTCATCTTGATTTCAAATGCACCGAGGGGACGAACGTCGGGGGGTTATAGCCAGCAGGGAGGGCGGGGGAGAGAAGGGGGAAAATGTTTTCTCGCATTCCCCCGCCCCCTAAGTAGATTCTACACTCATTCCCAGGCTAGACTCGGAAGATTTGAAACCAAGATGGCCGCCCGTAACCACAGGGTGTCCACACAGTCTGTTTGTGTACCTGATTGCATTGTAATTTTATAGTAAATGTAGTATATTGACCGTTTGTGTAATGGATCAATGCTAAATAAACGTTATAGTACCTTACCTAAGGTAAATTGTCGTCCTTTTGCCTCACAAGTGGTATTTTGAGCCATTTTGAAGTATTTTTGAGTTCTCTGTTTACTGTTCCTCTTAATAGAAGGACAAGGGTGGAATCAAATTTTTTGAACGGCTCCAGGGCCGGAGCGATTTTCCCTAGAAAATTGCAATGTTCTACTTTTAAAACTCGCAGCAGAAAGGCTGAAAGACTCACGCTTCTTCTCATACCTTCCGACCAGAAATCCATCCAAAAGGCCCGGAGCTAGCCCCCGAGGAAAATCAAAATCTCGCAGTTTTCGAACTGTCAAAATGCGTAGCGAGATTTATACGTGCCAGCCAGAAAACCGTCTTGCTGATTGCATCTTTTTGATTGGGTATCGTTAACCAAATGGTTAAACAATAACTGATTTAAGGCAGACTTGGTAAGCGTTTATTGTTTAACTGCATCCAATAAAAAAGATCAGGCAATCAGCAGGACGGTTTCTGGCTGGCAGACGTAAATCTTGCTACGCATTTTGACCGTTCGGAAACTGTGAGATTTTAATTGCTCCGGGCCTTTTGGATAGATTTTCGATCGGAAGGCACGAGAAGAAGCGTGAATCGTTCGGTCAAACCACTACGAGTTTTAAAACCGGAGCAATGCGATTTTCTGGGGCAAAATCGCTACGGCGCGGGAGCCGTTCAAACAATTGATTCCACCCTTGTCCTTCTATTAAGAGGAACAGTAAACAGCGCACTCAAAATCCTTCAAAATGGCTCAAAATACCATTTCGGAGGCAAAAGGACGACAAATTACCATAAGAAAGACAACACAAAGTTTATTTAGCATTGATCCATGCACATATTTAACGATATGCCGCTACAGATGAAGCAAACGGTAAATCTAGTACATTTGCAGCCTCGTTTGCTTGGAGATTAGATCGAGAAATGAGGAGGCGATTAATTCTACACGAAACAGGATTTACTCACTAAAGGTTTTTTTCTTCCTACTTTATCGACGCCTGCAAACCGCAGACGTTTTTCCGGTCGTCGCTTCTCTCCCTCCGAAAAATAACGTCTGCGAACCCGAGCGGCAAAATGATTTCAGTGACGCAAAACGTTTTGTTTTGATGTTGGCCAATCAGATCAAAGGATAGAATACAGCTCGAGTGACTCCACCCGACGTCGCTGCTAGGGTGTCTTGGATTTTAGCAGAACGTGCATTTCACGCCTTTTAACAAGTAGGTTTCCTGCGACGTTGAATGCTGACTTCTTTGTGAAGCAACGGCTTCTTAAGCTATGTATGTTATGTGGGCCTTTGGTTTCGTTTTATAAAATACGGTAGTACGTGACATAAACAAAACCTGGACAAAATAATCGCGCTGAGACTCGTGATTTATTTCAGTTTAACCAGCGCTGACAAAAGGTGCTGAATCGAATGTACAGACACATCCTTGACTGATTCAGAAATCTCTGACAATCGATCGTGAATAATTCAAAATCTTACAAGTATCGCCACAAAACAATGATCTCAAATATTATAAACCTGGACCGGACCCAACGTGAAAATTATATATTCAGCAGTAAATCAGATCACAGTCAAGATGACATTTGAGATACGACGCTTAGACTCATCTTATAAAAACACAAGGAAATGAAAACCCTGAAAAAAACATATATTTAAAGCTTTCGATCTGATCAAAGCTTTGTCTAAACCAACAAACAAACTCGCATGGGAAATCAATTACCATAATTATGTCCTAGCTTTCAAAGATAAAGTGTACTAAAAAAATGTCTAAAGCGACACACGACAAACTATCGAAGAGTTCTCCAGAACATACTTCCCTGCGAGGAACCAGAAAGGAACAGAAGCCACAAACGGCATGATGCGTCTACTGTCATTAGTCCTGACATTTATCGTTTCGAATATGATCAAAACAACAAGGTGTGATAAATCATTGATTCCGTAGGCAAATAGATTAAATACGTCCTCTAATCTTTTCTTCAATATGAATCCTCTTGGTGCTTATTTCCCACAATCCGGGCAAATTAACTTTCGTAAACGCGTCGTTCTGAGGAAAAAGGGCGGCTGTACACAGGCTACGTCGTCCTTTCAAATTTCGACTAGTAAACGAATCCATCGCGCACGACCTCGCGAGAAGTCTGGAGAGTTAGTTCCTTGATTTTAAGAGCTAAACTGTCATTGATTTAAAAGGCTCTAGGCCACGAAAATCGTTTTGCCGCTCGGGTTCACAGACGTTATTTTTCGGAGGGACAGACGCGACGACCGCAAATACGTCTGCGGTTCGCAGGCTAAGGCTATACTCGTGTATAAATACACGAAAATTCAAGGGCTTCGATTCCAGAGAAATTACATCATTGGCAGAGATCATTTCAATCATCGCCGAAAATAAACCGCATGGTCATCACAAGACCATTTGCATACAATGAATGTTTACAACACCTGGCCATCGCAGTTTTGCTAAATAACATTCTTACTTTTTTTTCGACTACTCACTACTTAGTAGTGTTCACTTGTTCCAAAGCAATCAACGCTTTCAAGCGATAGAATTCGTGGCCCGCAAGTTTCGGAAAAGTTCTGAATTTAATCTTTCCTAAACATGTTTGGCTTCGATCACCCAACGATTCTTAGTCCCAGTTTCCACGGTCTGCGCAAGGAAAGCCTGGCACAATGAACCCCCATTTGTGAATACAATACGACAAAAAACAAAGGGAGATACTTCCAGAAAAATTGGGTCCCGACTATTTCAGACCAAAATCTGTGATTTTCTCTACCCTATTTCAGACCTGAAGCCCTGGAGCCCGACGGGTGTCCGGAGCTCGTGACAAGCTGTTACGACACGTACACAGTTGGCGTAAACATTAAAAGGGAAATGGTCTTATCTCCAAATGGTGAAGAAGTAGCTTCTTCTAAAAAAAACATACCCAATTCAAGACTAGAACCGCAGAAAGCATATAAGCACCAAGCGCCGCACATACCTATACAGCCTTTATAAGGGTGGACCCCCACCCCCCACATCCCGGGCGAAAAATACGTTGCCGATTATGAGTCTCGCTGCTTACGCAAGAGACAATACAATCGTTTACACAAACAGAATGTGGTTCTTCTGTGCCGTTTAAACGCAAAGCGCTCGATCCCTACAATCTCACGACAAAATAGGGGACCTTGAACAGTACACTCTACCTACCAATAAGTCTTTTCCTCCAACATGGTGCGAATACTGTGGCCAATAGCTTTTTCCGTGGGTCTCAAATGTGAATCGACATCCACATGAAATTCTTTCTGAAGAAACCGAATACAGAAATTGGAATCAGCGATCTCTTTCTGGTTGAACTCGATCCATGGGACTTGCCCTTCTTGGAGGTCTTAACGCTGTAAATATTTTGGTAGCGGATCTTTGTCATTCGAAGGAAAGTTTCCAATTTTAGACATGGCGGAGAACCGCTTAAGGTTGTAAACAAATCTCAAGGAATCTGATGTAGAATGACTGTTCCAGGATTGAAGGGTCTTTCGCCCGTTTTCAGTCGTGCAAAGAAGTACATGAAAGCAATTGAAGTCCCAGCAATGCAAATATAAATTGCTATTTCCATGTGCGTTACATCAAGAGAGAATGAGCTAAGAGAGCGAATCCCTGTGCTCCATCATAATTTTTTTAAATCTATTTAAAGTTCGCGCGCGTGCGGCGAAAGTTATTTTTGTCTGTTGTTTCCGTGACCCGTGCGGTCTACTTTCACGAGAACGTGACATGTTTCGCCGCCAAACATTTGAAGTTTGACAGCCATTATAGTAATTAGCGCCAGGAGCCGACACTAATCGGCTCCTGTTGTTGACATGTTTTTCCATCAGCGCTTTCGGCTCATAATTCAGGAATGAATTTCATTTACAAAGGGATTGCAGTATTGGAGTCAAAATTTCACTTGGAGATTAAAGATTGAGATTTTCTAACTGCTGGTAGCCTCATTTAGACTAACGAATATTGAATCCTGACACACTGTGAAAGCCAGAGACAAGGTTATCACGCGCGAAACACGAAACCTTTAATAAGTGGCTGGCTTCAATTGTTTATACAAAGGTGCAAGATATTTTTTCTCTTTTTCCAGGAATATTTTTCGTTCAGAAACAGTACATTTGCTTTTAAGAATTATTCTTGGGAGTTTCTTCTTAACGTCTGATACTTGCGATAAATATTTCGTTGTGCAAACACAAATCAGGTCAGATACTTCAAGCTGTTAAACAGTCGTTAACCTGGATGCCAGAGAGTTTTGATACGCGGTTTCCGGTTTCGGTCAATTCTTTTATAGTGAGCGGTGTGCCCACATTTGTCTAGCGTCCTCATAAAATTCAAATGTTTGGCGGCCAAACATTCATGTTTGAACCCACTTTGAACCTATTTTCTCGTTACGTGTCCACGGTTTGATCCAAACGACGGTATCACAGCTCGCGGGTGTGCGTGGATGTCACCGGAAGAGACAGTTGTCGTTTTTTGCAATAGGATGTTGGTTATTTAGATATTGATGTAGCGAAGACCTCAATAAGCAGTTTTCGCCAAATCGGAACCGCTTTCTCCGGCGAACTCCCACAAGCCTGGACCGCTTTGCTCTTCGTCAGCTACTCTGGCCAGATTATTCCACGTATAAATCTTTTGACTCGTCTACGAAAGTAATACCAAGTTTGCACGTCATATCGCTTGCTGTGCGTGATCGGCAATGAAATGAATTACCCGCCAAGTTTAAAATTACATAACGCCACTCTAACCGACCAATAAGGTGGCGTCCTTAAAATAACCACGCAGTATGACACGGAACCAAGAATAGATTGAAAATAATCTTCATGGGAAGAGGGTCATGTATGGGGGATTCGCTCTCTTAGATCATTCTCTCTTGGTTACATGCAATAAAACGGCTCTAATTTGCTTCACAGAGGAAACCTAACATTAACGGCTGTACAATTTATCACTAGAAATAGGAATTTTTATGATAGTAAGATATTAGAATTCAAAGTAGACAGGCTGCAAATCATCTTAGTTGCTAAAAAATATATACCTACGCGTCGCAACTGTTCATCAGTAGGATGCCTAAAATACGTGCAATTCCACAATTGGTTTCGGCTCCATTAAATCCATTAACTTATCTGGGCTTCGACAGGATCATATTAACAGGATCATATTAACAAACTTCAGCTTGTGCAAAATTATGCCGTACGTCTTTTGACTGGTACTAGGAAACATGGACATATTTCACCCGTCTTAGGTCTCTTCTTTGGTTGCCTATTCCGGAAAGAATTGATTTTAAACTTTTACTTCTTACATTTAAATGACTTAATGATATAGCACCGCCTTATATAGAAGAACTGTTAGTTCGCTATAGACCAACAAAAACTCTGCGTTCAGCTGCAGATAAAGGACTCCTGGTACAAACTATAAAATACAACCTTAAAACCTATGGTTACAGAGCTTTTTAACACGCAGCTCCTAAGGTATGGAATTCCATGCCAGTCAATATACGCACATGTTGTGAGCTGGACGCTTTCAAATCAAAAATCAAAACATTTCTTTTTAAGCGTGCTTTTCAGCTGTAATTTTATTTTATTTTTTTTATTATTTATTTATTATTCTTTATTTTTTTGATTTTTAACAAATAAGTCATTGTAATATTTTATTAGGTTTATTACTATCAGTACTGATTGTAAAGCGCTTTGGATTTATTATTATTATCATGTATTATTATTATTATTGTTATTGTTATTGTTATTGTTATTATTGGGACATTGAACAGAGCGGACACATTTTGTGCCTGTCCTCGTTTTAAACGTCCTTTTGTGCTTGGATTGAAATCTTTTTTGGATTAATCAGTGGGGAGCTGCTTTTGGTTGTCGGAGGGCATGGTTTGTTCGCGGTTTTTGTTCGTTTTGCTTGCTGGTGTTGTCTGTTCGTTCTGCGGTAAGGATTTTGTCTCGCTGGGCCGCCATGCGTGACGCTGTATTAAAACATAGAATTACTCGAGCGGAGCGTACTTCTGCTGGAGTGGATGAGGATGCGAATGAGTCAGTCGCTGCAGATGCTTCTTCTATACGATTGAAGATGCATCAAAGGAGTTGTAGAGTTGTTTTGGGTTTGAATGATCAACTTCGTGCTGACCTCAATGATGCCGTACTCACTGACCAAGAATCCGGCGATGTAAGTGATCCTTTGACGGCCTCCGGTGTCCCTTCCCCTCAACCTGAAGACCACTGCTTTCCCGACGAATATTTTAAATCCATATTATCTCTGAATCCTCCAATCACTGTTCAGAATCTCAGCTCACGTTTTAAACTTCTGAACGACACTGTTTATGACTATTTCTCTGCTAATTTTGGTCAAGTTGCACGAGCTCCTGATGAAAGCCTGATAAGGAAATACGAAGGCAAATCTAAAAATGATCTGAAGAAATCTCTCAAAGTCTTGAAGCAGTTCGCTAACGCTGACATCACCGAAATCAAATACGTATCTGGCTTATTGCGTGACATACTACGAGACAACACGTCGTGTCAAGTCAACGCTGACCTCATGAATCATGATTATTCCATCTCTAAAAACTAAAAATTTCAGGGGATATGTCAGAAAGATCTTCAACAAAAAAGATGAAATCCTCCCTTCGTTTTCCATGAATGAGTGTTTTGATTACTTTGCAAGAACTCTTTCGTCAGTAAATCCGACTAAAGTTTTAGCCTTCCATGCTGGATACCAACTTTATCAGATCCTGTAATTCCGTTTAACCTTGAACCTCCAACACACCAACAGATCTCAAAGGTGATAAGAAAAATGAAGGCGTCTGATTCTCCTTGTCCCCTAGATCATCTGTCAATAATTGGTTTCAAACGATGTCCTTTTCTTCGCACCTATATTTATCTGAAATTATACGCACAGCTTAGTCAACTGGATCCGTCCCAAGCGAATGGAAGCGAGCCTCCTCATCCATAAAAAGGAAAACGCTAATGACCCTGCTAACTTGCGTCCTATTACTTTACAATCTGTGCCTTTAAAGGTTTTTAACTTGTGTCTTCGTAATGCCATTCTCAACTTCCTCTCCGCTAAGAACTACATTGAACATGAAATTCAAAAAGGCTTTACACCAGGTCTTTCTGGAACTTTTGAGCACACTGCTCAAATGGCTGATATCATTAACAAAGCTTGTACCAAACAGCCGTTCACTCGTCATTACTCTTTTGGACCTTAAAAACGCCTTTGGTGAAGTTCATCACAACTTGATTCAAACCGCTCTTGATTACCACCACAGTCCCGATAATATCAAATCAATGGTGAAAAGTCTTTACACTGACTTCAAAACCTCTATTCTTACAAATGAATTTCGCACTCCGTTTATATCTGTTGGTCGTGGTGTACTCCAAGGTGATTGCCTTAGCTCACTTCTACAGCATATTAAATCTGATTTTCCCTCAAGTTCTTAAATCCCATCCACTAGTTGCAGTTCGCTGACGATGCCGGTGTTATAAGCGGTCAGGAATCGGAAAATCAATATCTAATGAACCGCTTTATAATCTGGTGTAATTGGTCGAACGTGATAATAAGAGTTGATAAATGTTCTACTTTTGGAATACGGAAACTGTGCTCTAAATCTGTCCAATATTTACCCAAACCGTTGATCAATGGAGTTCTAATTCCCTGTGTGGAAATGGGTGAATCATTTCGTTACCTATGTCGATCCTTTGACTTTAACATGTCTAACAACCCACACATGTCTGACTTGTCCTCTCTTGTACAAAACTTGATGAATGACACTGATATAAAGCCACTGCATCGTAAACACAAACTTCTGTACAGCCGCTATGTCCTATCGAAACTGCCCTGGCATTTCACTATAGCTAATATATCCAAAACCTGGATAACGAAACATCTCGACTCCGTAGTGAATGGCTATATTCGAAAATGGCTTGATATTCCGATATCTGGAACACTGAGCAATATTTTCCTAGAACGCAATATTAAAAAATATATATTTGTCCTCCCTGTATTAAATTTACTCAGTGCCAAACAGTTCTCCGAAATTCATTAAAAGAGTCACCAAATGATTTCTTAAAAGATCTCTGGAAATCGTCAAACTGTCACACTAATATTGAATATGATGAGTACAAATCCACTAATCAAGAGGATAAACTGCAACACCACCTAACATCTCTCTGTAAATTCTATTTGGTCAGAGGCCCCGTCTCATCTATCCGAGAAAATGTACAATTTTACCATCCGCTACATCAACAACTCCCTCACTACACGTAAGAATATGGCAAGATGAGGATTATCACAAAGTCCTGATTGCTCCTTTTGCCTTAATCCTGAGTCACTCCCTCATGTTGTCGCTGGTTGTCAACAGTACCTTGATCGCTTTACCCGGAGACACGACTCAATCCTTAACTTCACTGCCAAGTCACTTCAGCCGGTAATTATTGTTCACTCTTCACTCTATGCAGATGTTAATGAAGGGGAGATGGGGGTTTACGGTATTGCGGTACTGGGCTTTTTTTCATGCGGTATTTCGGTAATTTTAATTTTAACGTGTAGTATTGCGGTATCATCTAGCGCTGCGGTATGCGGTTTTTCATCATTTTGGCTGACGGTATTTGGTAAAATAAGATTGTTCACGGTATTATGGTACCGTTTATTTGCGCTTTCCTTTCGATACAATACGCAAAACAAAACACAGTTGGACAAGAAGGTCAATAAAAGTTAATATTTAGAAGTCTTGAGACATAACGATAAATGATTATAGGAGGACCTCGCTGGGGTTAACCGATAGGCGTAAAACGGCCTAAGATTTAGTCGTTAGCCGTAAAAATTGAAAATTTAAACCGTTAGCCGTAACTAGGATAAAAAGAGTTAACCGTAAAAGAAATTGTTCCCTAGCTACGTTTGTCAATTTAAGGAAGGTGTTAAACTCACTTTTTTTATGGTTACGTTTTTTACTTCCCGGCTACTTTGACTCCGTATGCACGTTAGGCCAAGCGCCTAGCTTTTAGGTGTTGACCTAGACCTAAACTCCATTTTCGTCGTTCTCTCGGAGAACTAATTTTTTCCATAGCGAAAATCTGGCTTCTTGCTGGGGATTAATATTTGCGATTTTCAAGAGGTCGAGTCCTCGAAATACTAGTGAAACAACAAGCGGAGATATGTCACTGTTTGTAAAACACGCGACCGATAAACAACAATTCCCTGTTTATCTCTAACGCCACGGTAGACATTGCCATGTCTAGTTCTTGTATTAAAGGCGTCTTCCCACGCAGTCTCGTTCAAGGCATTTGGGTGGCGTATCTGAGAAAAAAACTCGCTCGGCCCACGTGACCCGAAACTCATTAGCCGCGCTGAACGATGAGGCCTACGGACAAGGCAACAGGAGACTTAGTCGTTCTGTACAGTCTTTCGCTATCATTAAAAACACTGGACACGGGAATTTTGTTATTGGCTGTTTTCACATCAGAGGTAGAAATGGATCATCCGTCTGTAGACTAGCCTGTGTGCAGACGCCTCTCCCCCACAGACACCCCTTCTCCGATTTTTTCAGAGGAGGCGGCTGAACACAGGCTATCAGAAACGGATAATCTATATCCAAACTGTCCGTCAAAATTGACGAATAAAGTCAGGTGGATTGTTCATTCAAAATTAAAACCATTCCGTTTTGAAACTAAGACGTATTGCTTATCTGACGCGAATTATCAAACGGATAACCCGTCTCACGCGAATCACCCGTCTCTAGTGTGAAAACGGCCGTTTCTGTTATAAATGAATGTCACGCCCCCGGTCTTGAGTTTGGCGTTCGCGTTTTAAATTAACTATTGGCATTTCTTTGCGTAAATAATACTAGAAGTGGAATACTTTGTAATATATAGATTTAGCCAGGGCTAAAAGCGAGGCTCCCATTAATAAATTTATAATTTAAATTAAACAATAAACTTGTATTCGAATTCCACAATTCAGTTAACTTTAGAGCACATTTATGTGACTTTTGAGGGAAAGGCTACCTGATTTTAGAGAAAAATAATTTGCAAACAGCCCAAGAGTGAACCAAATCTTACATTGAGTTGATAGCTTCATATGTACACTTAAAAACTGGTAATCATCTTCGATCACATTTAAGAGCCATAATGGCTCTTGATCACCGTAGATTAATTAGTGGAAAAAAAAATCAGGCCAACTTTTTGCGTTCGACAAGTTTACTTTGCAAAATCTTGTCAACAAATCTGGGTGCGTGTAAACCAAGTCCTTTTATACCATTTATACATCACATCTGAGGTGAAACGGTAGTATGAGGCACTGTTTTTATCATACCGGCAGACCTCGGACAGAAAGCAGTATTTCACAATACAAATTGCACTCATTCAATATTCATAAACTGTTAAAAAAATTTCCAAAATCACCTATACGGCCATCCGGTTCTCACTTTTGTAGTGTGAGCTGTGGCGAGTGTTTGAATAAACATTAACAGAGTTACGGGCTTTTACTTCGGGTAGAAGAGCACAGAACGCGTCATCAGAATGGAATGGGCAAAAGAGAAACATTATCGTTAATTTATGACAAATGTATGCAACCGGGTAGTCTTAATAGAGACAAACTTATGCATTGACATGAACGCATTACAATGTCTTGTCACGGTAGAATCGAGTACTTTTAGTTGCTAACTTTGGAAGTGTGGAAATGTGGAAATGTGGAAATGTGGAAGTATGTCCTCATTGTCTTAATTTATCTAATAACTCTGGAAGTGTGGAAGTGTGGAAATGTGGAAATGTGGAAATATGTCTTCCTTAATTGTGTTTGTCTAATAACTCTGGAAGTGTGGAAGTGTGGAAATGTGGAAATGTGGAAATGTCTTCCTTAATTGTCTTTGTGTAATAAGTGTGGAAGTGTGGAAGTGCGGAAATGTGGAAATATGTCTTCCTTGTCTTAATTTATCTAATAACTCTGGAAGTGTGGAAATGTGGAAATATGTCCTCATTGTCTTAATTTATCTAATAACTCTGGAAGTGTGGAAGTGTGGAAATGTGGAAATGTGGAAATATGTCTTCCTTGTCTTTGTCTAATAACTCTGGAAGAGTGGAAATGTGGAAATGTGGAAATGTGGAAATATGTCTTCAATGTCTTTATCTAATAACTCTGGTCGGAAGTGTGGAAATGTGGAAATGTGGAAATGTGGAAATATGTCTTCCTTAATTGTGTTTGTGTAATAACTCTGGAAGTGTGGAAATGTGGAAATGTGGAAATGTCTTCCTTAATTGTCTTAATTTATCTAATAACTCTGGAAGTGTGGAAGTGTGGAAATGTGGAAATGTGGAAATATGTCTTCCTTGTCTTTGTCTAATAACTCTGGAAGTGTGGAAATGTGGAAATGTGGAAATATGTCTTCCTTGTCTTTGTCTAATAACTCTGGAAGTGTGGAAGTGTGGAAGTGTGGAAATGTGGAAATGTGGAAATATGTCTTCATTGTCTTTGTCTAATAACTCTGGAAGTGTGGAAGTGTGGAAATGTGGAAATGTGGAAATATGTCCTCATTGTCTTTGTGTAATAACTCTGGAAGTGTGGAAGTGTGGAAGTGTGGAAGTGTGGAAATGTGGAAATGTGGAAATATGTCTTCATTGTCTTTGTCTAATAACTCTGGAAGTGTGGAAGTGTGGAAATGTGGAAATATGTCTTCATTGTCTTTGTCTAATAACTCTGGAAGTGTGGAAATGTGGAAATGTGGAAATATGTCTTCATTGTCTTTGTGTAATAACTCTGGAAGTGTGGAAGTGTGGAAGTGTGGAAGTGTGGAAGTGTGGAAATGTGGAAATGTGGAAATATGTCTTCATTGTCTTTGTCTAATAACTCTGGAAGTGTGGAAGTGTGGAAATGTGGAAATGTGGAAATGTGGAAATATGTCTTCATTGTCTTTGTCTAATAACTCTGGAAGTAAGGAAATGTGGAAATGTGGAAATATGTCTTCAATGTCTTTATCTAATAACTCTGAAGTGTGGAAATGTTGAAATATGCCTCCATTGTCTTTATCTATTAACACTGGAAGTGTGGACGTGTGGAGAAATGTGTCTTCATCACTAACTCTGGAAGTGTGGAAACCTGTAAATGTGTCTTGTTTGTTTTAATCTAATAACTCTGAGAGTGTGGAAATCTGGAAATGTGTCTGGGATGATTTGGGAATTAAAAATAGGACTGGCGCACGACGAAATGACTGGCGTTACTTCCGATTGCTGTCAATCGCAAGAAGGTGACATTGCTTGTTTCAGCTCACCGCCCGGACGCATATTTTTGTAGTTGTTTGTTCTGGAGGAAAATGGACGGCCTTTTTGTACAGAATGTGACTGTTGCGGGTTTGGCTTTCAAGAAACACGATTGGCGACCAAGTAAGCTCGAGGATTTGCTTCACTAAGGATTTTGAAGCTCTTTGCACTATCAACTTTTAAAAAAACGCATGAAAAAGAGGTACGAAAAAAACATTATGGTAGTTTGCATTTCACTATGAACCTTGGTCCGATAAAATGCGTCTCAGTTAAAATTTTTTTCATCTGTTTTTCGAGACTAAAATGTCTGAATTTGTTTTTTTCTGTGAAACACACAAGACGGATTTTTGATGTACGTAAGGATTACTGAGTAAGGTCACGCCGAATGCATTTACAACCCAATGTGACTTTCGTTTAGGTAATGTTCTTTGAAATGTATTTCAAGTTATCCATGTACATGCATATCCTTTTTCGCAGGTTGTAGTCTGTACCTCTAAGATCAAACGATTTAAAACTTAGTCATTACTACATATATTTACGTCAGTTCGCAGACAAATATCACAAAATAATTTTATATCTTCCAAATGACCATGAACTATCAAAATACTAAAAGAGGTAAAATGTCGACACCCCGCGCTGTGACCATATCTCGTCGTCGCTTTCTTTATGGCTTTAACTGATCTCTTTTCACTATCGTTCACATTATTTGGCCTGGCATTTAATGACAAATTGTGTTTGTAGTAATGACAGAGTTTTAAATTGTCGCCTGTTTCCCGAAAACGGTTTTATATAGCAATTTAACGGACAATCAATTACTGACACTGTTGGATTTTTATGGTTATAAAAACCCATGGCCCCCATGGCCTGTTGTATTTCGAGATGTCTATGAAATTAAAGTAATGACAAGACTTGTAAATAATGATTCTTAAACCTCTGCGTGAACTTAAGGTCACCTTATCATGGCAATATTACACACATTGATTAATATCAGGGATTTATAATAACAATAACAATAATAAAAATAATAGTAAAATACATATTTTAAGAGGAGGCCTCCATCACTAAACACACAAACATAAATTCGAACATGAAGTCCCCAAAAAGATATACATTAAAGGGCAGTTGATGGTAAAAAGCCAGACAGGAACTGAGATGCATTTCATCGGTTCAGTTGCATGAGAGCGTTTGTCAGAGCAAACTACGATTGCGCTTTTTTATGCGTTTATTTAAAAGTTGATAGTGCAAAGAGCTTCAAAATCCTTAGTGAAGCAAATCCTCGAGCTTACTTGGTTGCCAATCGTATTTCTTAAAAGCCAAACCCGCAACAGTCAGGGGCGTCCATTTTCCTCCGGAACAAACAACTACAAAAATATGCGGCCGGGCGGTGAGCTGAAACTAGCAATGTGACTGTCTTGCGATTGACGGCAACCGGAAGTAACGCAAGTAATTTCGCCGCACGCGAGTCCTATTTTTAATTCCCAAATCATCCCAGACGCCTTTCCAGATTTTCACACTTTCAGATTTATTAGATTAAAACAAACAAGACACATTTCCAGGTTTCCACACTTCCAGAGTTAGTGATGAAGACACATTTCTCCACACGTCCACACTTCCGGTGTTAATAGATAAAGACAATGGAGGCACATTTCAACATTTCCACACTTCAGAGTTATTAGATAAAGACATTGAAGACATATTTCCACATTTCCACATTTCCTTACTTCCAGAGTTATTAGACAAAGACAATGAAGACATATTTCCACATTTCCACATTTCCACATTTCCACACTTCCACACTTCCACACTTCCAGAGTTATTAGACAAAGACAATGAAGACATATTTCCACATTTCCACCTTTCCACACTTCCACACTTCCAGAGTTATTACACAAAGACAATGAAGACATATTTCCACATTTCCACATTTCCACATTTCCACACTTCCACACTTCCACACTTCCAGAGTTACTAGACAAAGACAAGGAAGACATATTTCCACATTTCCACATTTCCACACTTCCGACCAGAGTTATTAGATAAAGACATTGAAGACATATTTCCACATTTCCACATTTCCACATTTCCACACTTCCAGAGTTATTAGACAAAGACAAGGAAGACATATTTCCACATTTCCACATTTCCACACTTCCACACTTCCAGAGTTATTAGATAAATTAAGACAATGAGGACATATTTCCACATTTCCACACTTCCAGAGTTATTAGATAAATTAAGACAAGGAAGACATATTTCCACATTTCCGCACTTCCACACTTCCACACTTATTACACAAAGACAATTAAGGAAGACATTTCCACATTTCCACATTTCCACATTTCCACACTTCCACACTTCCAGAGTTATTAGACAAACACAATTAAGGAAGACATATTTCCACATTTCCACATTTCCACACTTCCAGAGTTATTAGACAAACACAATTAAGGAAGACATATTTCCACATTTCCACATTTCCACACTTCCACACTTCCAGAGTTACTAGATAAATTAAGACAATGAGGACATACTTCCACATTTCCACATTTCCACATTTCCACACTTCCAAAGTTAGCAACTAAAAGTACTCGATTCTACCGTGACAAGACATTGTAATGCGTTCATGTCAATGCATAAGTTTGTCTCTATTAAGACTACCCGGTTGCATACATTTGTCATAAATTAACGATAATGTTTCTCTTTTGTCCATTCCATTCTGATGACGCGTTCTATGCTCTTCTACCCGAAGTAAAAGCCGAGTTACGCGCGGCATTTTGAGTTAAATAACTCCTGCAAGCGATGTTCACTGAACGACTGAAAACAATCGGCACAGCGATTAAATTACAAGAGAGACTACAAACAATCAATAAAAGAAATATAATTCGGTGAAGCATATACAGAGACAACAATTTTCATTCAGGAAGACAAGTATTTAAGTGTCCCTAAAAATCCTGAGTCTTCAAGCTTCAAGCTTTAGTTCATGTTTTAAGCCGGCTTCCCGGTGTTTGCTTTTTTCAAAGACGAACTCGAGGCAAGAAAATCGCTCAAAGCTTTCTTTTCCGGCCAGAATTATAACTAAATATTCTTTGGAACGTTTTCTTTCTATTTGCGGTGAGAAACTGTCTAAAGGCTTTTTAAAGTTCTGTAAGCTTATATCAAACCTGATACTCGGTCAGATCATTGTCTCAAATCTTACAAACGTGCATAAACTAAATGCCCGCATAAACTACGCTCGACTTCATTAAATTAGATACAAAAAACAAACATCAAATACAATAATTTCTCTGGCTTACCATTCGAGATGCAGCTCCAGAAAGGTATCAAGAAAAGCCAGTATCGCTTCAGACTTTGCAATCCTCTTACGCATCAAGCAAGGTGAAAACGAAAACGATGCCATCCGAAATCCGATTTCCGACTTTGACACGCGACGTATTCCTCAACCAAAAACCCAATAAACAAACTAGCCATGAATAACAGAAGACTCCTGATAGCAGCTGAATTTCATTTTGCACATCCAGTGGAAAAAGACAGTTAAAAACATCACAAGTTGACACAAAACTCTGTTAGCTTCAGCGGTCAAAGTACACAAGATTTAAGATGCTGCATAAATTTTCCGCATGAACTCACCTGTCAAATTTTGACCAATCAGAGCATAAAAATTGGACGTAGAGCGTGACCAACGCGTGACCATGGTGAGAAAAGTCAAAACCAACTGTCTTCCCTGCCTGTAACAGCTGGCTGAATTTTCGCGTCCGAGGTCAGTTTGCAATCAAAATTTTAATTGTGTAGCACATAAGCACAACATAATTATTTCATATGAATTTAGAAAAAAAATGAACTTGAGCCTGCGATCACTTTAAAACTAGTAACTTGTCAGCGGATAGCTTCAAAAAAATACTTGACCTCGATGGGTCGACACCTGAGCCCGCGATACGGTCAAGTGATACTGGTCAGCGGGTACCCTGTTTTGACAGCTGTCAATTGATCAAAATATTGATGTCAAATATGTGTGCATTATAAGTTTAACTAGTTAGAGATTGAACATTGTTCGCGATCTAGTAAAACAATTAACTGGTCAGCGGACAGCTTCCAAATAAATCACGTCACCTCGATGAGTTGACACATGAGCCCACGATATGCTCATGGGATACTGGTCAGTGGCAATCCTGTTTTGACAGCTGTCAATTGACCATATTGTGAATGTCCTATACTAAAATCCTATATTAAAGATGTGGACTTGCCAACACACCCCTGAGACACCCCTCCCTTCCTTTTGATAGTCTTCCCTACCCCACCCGTACAATCTGTAGACGCGTACGTACGTATGTACGTACGTACGTACGCTCGGTCAATCACGTGACAACCAAACGAAAAGAGGTTGACCATATTCAATGAGTATGGGGCTCTGTCCCACGCGCGCTTCGCGCGCGCGGGAGCCCCGCTAAAAAGTATGATCTATCAAATGCTAAAATTTTTCAGAAGGATAGCATTTCATTCCGAGATGATCTTAAGACCTTTATTTTGCTTTAAAGATACAAAAAATACAGGTTCATTAACATTGAACTCTTTGAAACAAAAGAAATTAATCTTCAACTTTTCTTGTTAACCGTAACTGAAAAAAAATTAACCGATAGCCGTAAAAGAGCCAAAATTTCAGCCGATAACCGTAAAAGCCACCACCCCATCGTTTAGGGACGGACTATTAGAAAACTTATGGGGGCGGGGGCGCGAAGTACTAAAAAAATATTCGCGCAAGGGAAAATTAATCCAAAAAAATATTCATGCTATGGCCCAAAAAGAAATCATACAAGGAATTTGATAACGAAAAGTTGGTAAGTTTGCCTCTTACCGGCGCGGCGTGTGAGTCAGTCGAGATAGTTGACCCCTGAGGACTGACGTGCTAGACTGGACTCACTTATGTAAACTCGCACTACACGTGCGTGGAGAGGGTTTTGGTTGGTTTGTTTTTCGCGCTTTCAAGAGTTATTTTTATTGGAGTTAATTAGCTGTTGGGTCGACCTACCAAAAGGTTGAACGAAAGTAGTTTACTTTGCAGTAAAAATTTGCGAAAAGTTTGCGAACTACCAAAATATATATTAAAAAAACGTGAACGTCTGGTGCATAAATGTCTGAGATCATTAAACGCGCTAAATGGAAGCAACCATAAGTATGCGGAACCGATTATAAATGTGATTAAAATATTCGGTATCGGCATTTAGACGATTTTCGACGCGGTATTTCGGTATTTGCCATTTTGTCTTACGGTATTGCGGTATTGGGTACCCCCCAATGTCCCCTTCGTTAATAGTTTTCTGATCATGAATCCCTCAATAATAACTGGTGAAAATTATCGTTCAGATCTTCTTTTACTAATTCAGTCCAAGTGCCTATATGTTCTAGAATTACGGTTGGTTTCGAGTCTAACTTTAACAACAATGCAGTGCGTAAAAAAGAAAAAAATCTGAACTTGATCAACGAAATGAGTAGAAATTACAGACGTGTGAGATTTGTAAATCTCTCCATGAGCTCCCTTAACGTTTTCTCCGATGAATGCTCCACGTTCTTAGACATGATGAATGACATTGGCATTGACAAAAAGCAGCAACTTTATATAATCAAGAAAATGATAAACATAACCATTAGAGCAACATATTACATCTTTTGTTGAAGAAATAGGAATTGGGATAGCCCAGACAATTTTGATTTCTTTTCTTTTCTTTTTTTCTTTTTTTTTGCTTTTGTTTTGTTTTGTTTTGTTTTTTAATCATCCAATGTCAAGCAGCATTTGTAAATTGCCTATACGTAGCGAGATTTACAATTGTACATTCAAAAACACAAATACAGTTTCCATTATTATTATAATTATCATTATTACAACGAAATTAATGATTTATCCCATAATTCATGTTATTGTATAACTATCTCCAGGGGTTTCCAGCATAAAAGTTGCGGGGGTGGTCCATCTGCGGAAAATTAAAAAGTGACTATCTGTGCGTCTCCCGCTCAACCCTAGGCTACCTAGGCGATGTTTTTATCGACAAAAATGTTTCCTTGGTAACTTTTATTGGGGAATCCTCTCCCGGATAAATATTAGCGAAACGTTCCTAGCGGCGAAGAGCGAGGAGAAACGGATGTTTTCGCAGTCTAGGTAAATATATTCTAAATTTAAATTTGAACATGTCTCCTAAGCAGCTGTTCTTTTTGTAGTTACGTGACGACAATACGAAGGGCTCTCTTAGGAAACCAGAGCTGTCCATGCTCTTACGAATGCTCACCATGTTTTTTATTTCCATGCCCCAGATCACTTATGCCTTTGCTAACAATTCAGAGCAACTTGTGAATGAAAAAGTGTTGGGACATGTTCTACTTGAAGGTATTTCCAACTTCCACCAGTTCTTTGTTGTTTTTTAGCCAGCCATTGGGTTACTATTCGTTACTCTTGAAAATACGGCGATAAAATGATCATTCTAACTGTTCTAACAACTGTCTAAGAGAGACAAAAAAAAAAAAAAAAAGACAAATTAAGATCTTACATGAGACAGTGTAAGCACATTTGGCAGGGAGCTGGTCTCAGACAGATAGCGATATCGCCGGTCATAGGCTCGGTCCGGACCATTACTCAGGATTGTAAAATAATTGGCAGAATAATCGTAAAATCGTTCTTGTCTAAACCAAAAAAAAACTAACCAGTGACTATTTAGAGAGAATGACGCTTGACAAATCCAAGAAATGTTTGCACACACGCGGTCCAGATGGAATTGGGCACTAGAGTTAACATTAGGATGGTGTCTTCATTTGTTATATTAGCCTCGTTTTCATGACTTAGGAATCTTGATGATAATGTCCCTGATGGCAGAAAGCCCCCTCTCCCCCAACTGATGTTGGAGAACTGCATTAGATCAGTAATATTAAGCATATTAGACAAAAAAAACCATAATAGAGAGCAGCAAATTGTTTAAAAAGTCACAAAATTTAAAAATTGAACTTGACTTTTAATCCGAAGTTTGTTTCTCTGTCAGCGGTGGTGGTGAACAAATGCTCTTTCCAATCCGGCTTTTGTGACTGGAAGAATATTGCAGACATGGATCACAAGTGGAAACTGTCAACCGATTTATATACCTTAATGAACTATACAGGTGTGTTTGTCAAACATTTAAAATCTTAGTCTTTTTTAACACCATTTATACCAGAAGAGAGACTAAAAACGACCAGGAAGCGGACAAGGAAGGAAACAAAGAATAGAAAGCCAGAGCGGCGCCACTTGGGCTCTGCGAAGGCAGCGGTAAAAGATAAAGAAGCTCGGAAGGAGAAGTTCATGGCTTTATGTGTCTGCTGACACAATGAGTCATAATGATGATGATATTAATTTTATCGAGGAAAGTATTTACCAAGAAAATGTTCTTACAGCGCGAAAATATTTACTCTTTCCAGGTTATTTTGCATACGTTGATGGTGCATACAAAGCTCAGTTAAAAAGTCCATTGTTGCCGTGGAAACCATTTCACCGAATCGTCGGTTTGTGTCTCAGGTTTAAGTACCTTATGAAAACTCATTCCAAGTCATTTTTAAGAATATTTCTCAAAGAAGCTAAACAAGAAAAACCAGTTTTGGCCTGGCAGCTAAGCGGCTACCAAGGTGAAGACTGGTCATTAGCTCAAGTGGCTTGGTCAGGCGCAGATACCACTCAGGTAGGTGAAAGTGCGGACACTTTCAATTTTGCCCTTTCTATTCCAAAAAGGTCAAGACAGATCTCGTCTGGAACGGTTACTTATTCCTACCCGAGCCGTTTCGTATCTCTTTTAACATGTAAACGGGTTTCAACTATCCGGCTTGGAGAAGCGTCCGCGTTTTTGATAACGTCGCTCACACACACTATACTTTATTTTCATACACATCATTTTGCCATCTCCGCCCGCAAATAGCAAAAGCTAGACGAGGCGGGTGGAGAGGAAAGGTTACAGCAGTCATAACAGATAATATTGTAAAGTAAATAAATAAACTATGTGGATAAATAAGCTTTAACAACGACAACGGCGAAAGCGAAAATAGCACTTTTATTAAGAATTTACTCGTTGTCAAATTTTGTTGCGATCATCACACTAGCTTTATATGTAAAATGTAATTTAATTTCCCTGGAATTAAATTCTTGGGGACCTAACCCCAGTGTTAAGTATATCACGCTACATGAAATGTCGCATAAGGGAATTTGGCGTCTTACTCTTGCAGGAATAGAGAATTGCTGATTGAGTATTAAGACATTTTGTTTGTTTGTTTGTTTTTGACGCTCGCGTTGCCGTCAACGTCGTCGTTGATTGAGCTTCCTAATGTCCGAAGGAGGGTAGGTACCAACTGCAGTGTTCGTTTCCGGGAGTGTCAGGTTTATGGGGGCTTCTGCATGTTAAAAACCGTTGCAACTCTCACTTTAACTCAAAATGGCTCCGTACATTTTTCAGACAATTTCCAATTTGCTCTTCTTTTGGTTTTGGATTAATTAAAACGGTGTTGTTATCTACTCTTCATTTTAGATCATTTTTGAGGGAGAAGGTTTTCTTGCTCAAAAGCTCAACATAGCAATCGACAACATTACTGTCACGACAGAGAATTGCTCCTTGAGGCCTTATTATGCAAAACCAGGTGACCTTTTCTGTCCGATTCTATTCTTACTTTAAGGTCCGAATAAAATGACACGTTCAAAGGTTAATTAGCCCCTCGTCGAAGTGGTTCACCACGCTCTCTGATTCAACGTCTCTCAGAACGGCGTCGCTTATAAAGCTAACTACTTTTTATAATTTCAATGTTGTTACTGTTGCTCTAATTCTAAAGATTGTTTAGTAAACGCTTTTTCCCACTTAATGTAGTTATCCACTAGAGGACAAGTATTGGTCCCACGCGTTAGATTGCTTCACGGCTGGGTGCACTGATTGTAAGTTAAAACCTTTCGGGACTTAGGGCCTGTTTACATGGAGTGGGGGACCCCGTTCTAGTGGGGTTGGTTTCTTTTGTTTTCACGCTCTGCAGGACACAAAACAAAAGAAACCTACCCCACTAGACCGGGGTCTCTCACTCCATGTAAACAGGGTCTTAATTCGCGCGTAATTACGCCTCGAAAATTTAACGGACACGTCATCGATAAAGCACTTAAACAATACCCATCCAGTGGTCCTAGCCGTTAGGGTGGAGAATCAGGCGATACCGACGGCTGGAGACCACACCTACTGAAGGTCGAGCTTCCTTAAGTATAAGTGGTCTGTCAGGCTTTATCAAATTGACATTTTTCAACATTTTCACTCTTTTTCGATTAGGTATGTTTCATTGTAAAGGAGGAGGCATCTTGCCAGCAACTGCCTTGTGTTATGATACTAAACAGGACGGCTGTGACCGAGAAGATGAAATCAACTGCCGTAAGTCGCCTTATTTTATCACTTGCATTGTGCTTTATTTCCAATTGCCTCGCGCAAAAAAATTAAAAGTAAATCAATAAATAATAGTAACAACAACTAATAATATTTTAAAAAATGTGTTAGTAGAGAGCTGTCTACTGCTAGTTTTAGTTAAAGAAACTAAGAAGGATCTCGGTGATGACAGGCGAACAGAAGAAAAAGGAAGGCAAAAGAGGAAAAGTGAATTTATTTAGAGTTCCTTTGGAGGAACTATATTGCTTAAAGGGTTAAAGGCTTGGATTTAAAATCTAGCGAAATTCAATCGCAGTCATTTGAATGGAAAAGGGCCAAAAGGCAGGTTGTTTCCACATAATCACACTTAACGAATGGAAAGGAAATGAAAGGAAAAATAAAGCAAGATCGAGGAGAACTAAAAGAGGGGGAAGAGAGGAAAAGCAATGGTTGTACACTTAGCTTTTACGTTAGCTTCTCTGGGGATTAGTTTTTGTGCGACTGAAAAAAACTGCTTGACGGAGGCGGTCTATTATTTTGGCGGTGACGTCAAAAATCCGGCTTTATATAAAAGTGCGTTAATGTAGCCTTATTTCAAACCCAAATGCTCTATCGTATGTGTGAAAAATAAGCCATTTTAAGCCAATTAATTAAAAAGAAATTTTACTATTTTTTTTCCTATTTCAAAGCAATTTCCTAAACACTAACCATGATGATCTTGCTATTCCTTTGGGCTTAAAAACTCTCAACCACCATGTCTCAGGTAACAACCAGTATTGCTAAAACCTCTCTCGTTGCTTTCATAAGGAAATCAATGTTCTGATTATCAATGTCTGGACGGGTCATGCATTCCCTGGGAAAGAACATGTAGGAAAACCTCATTTTGCAGGGATAAAACTAACATGCCCTCTATTTGTGGTAAGTTACCATAATCAAGGACCTGTAAAGCTGCTATTCTCATAGACTGTCTTTAATAAGTGTTGGTTGATTTATTTGAACTTGCTAAGCTTTCTGATCGGCTGTCAGTCAGCAGGTAGTGAAATGGTGTTAAAATCAAGGCTGCGTCTGCGTTAGTCAAGTTTTCCGTTTTCAAGTCATTCTATCGTTGTCAGTTTTACTCAGGTCCGTCATGAATAATTCATCTGTATGGTGCCGGTAACTGCTGACCTCAATTAAGCGGGGTATATTCTAACTTAGTGAACCAGCTTTCGAAAGTGAGTCCTTGATCTTAACCTGTTTTCAAGCTTTGGCGCTGGCCATACTTGCCGCCTTTTACTTAACATAAGTTCTTTCCAGGATCTGGAAAGTGCCGTCTTAATGACCTAGCTTGCTCATCGAAAACATCAAGTGGAATCTTATCGTTCAGAGGTAAGCAAACAGCAGAACTTAAAATCCTTTACTCACTTAATTGCACTGCTATCTTAGAGCGCATTTAAAGCCCCTGTGTACCTTATCACACCTTCGGGCAGACACGTGGCATCGAAGCGAAAACAGGTTCTCCATTTCCCATGACAATGGAGCTCTCATGGCGATGTTCTTCGCAACTATGGCAGCTTATTGTCACTGAATTTTGTCAAATAAGTCTAAGGAAGAAACGGCAACATTTTGATGGGAAGAAGATCTGACAAAGACTTATTTACAAAACAAATTGAATACGTCACTTGCACATCTCCCTTAATGCACCTTATTTGCCCCAAAAAAAAATTTTGCCAACCTTTGTTTTTCATTTCTCCTGGGTACTTACAGCTGTCCCAAGAGAAATTGAAAACAATGCTTGTGCAAACTTTTTGGGGGGCAAATAAGGTGCATTATGGGAGATGTGCAAGTGGCGTATGCAAATTTCCTCCGGGGATGGTATTCATCTCCCACAAGGGACAATCCCCACCAACAAGTCTAACACTGACTGCAAGGTAAGAAGTAACTATTTCTTGGCTAATCTTCAAATTCGACCATTCTTTCTTGATTAAAGGACATTGCAACTTTCAAAATGGTCTCTGTGGCCTAAGAACCGATAAAAATGATACAATCCAGTGGACTGTGGGATCAGGACAAACACCTACGGAAAGCACTGGACCGAGCCATGACCATACTTCTTTTAACAAGAATGGTAAGGTTATCTGAATGAGAACCTTGAACCCTTGCCTCGGTACATGTAACTATGATATCTAAGAGCATTAAAAATATGCCTTTTGTTGTGAAGGGATATAGAAACCTTCCAAGAGGCATTTACGGAATGTAATGTTTCATGTCGTTTCCATGACAACTATGTAACAGTCAAAGTCATGTCCAGATAATTATAGGATACCCTTTGATTCTAACCTCACAAAAATAAGTGACATTTTATCACACCGAGTTTGCACTAGAGGCGATACTATCGGATTCATAAGTGTTTCCAGGTATTCGGATTCGAATGCTGCAACTGATTAAAGTCACGCGACAGGCTTTAAGACCGCATAACTTGATCTTCCTGTTATCTTTTGTTCTTCTATTGTCTCCAAAACAATAACGATGTTTCACCAATTTCCACCTACAAATAATAGGAGCGACATTTGATTGACAAAAATTTGCATTTACTCGCGACGCGTTTCTACAGGCGCGATTCCGTAATGGTTATAGTAAACCTAGCTTAAGATTGACGTTTCAGTAAGAAAAGAAAATTCTAGTGATTCGCCAAGAGAATTCAGCACAAAATTGCTGAAGCCTTCCCAATTGATATTCCAGTGATACTTCGACTGCTCTTTCATGATGTTATTGACGATATTGACGCATAACATGAACCACCAAAATAGCGCTAGAACACTCCTTGTTCGTTTATCCAAATAGCCTACAGAAAGTGAACGAATGCCAATCCTGAAGAGGGGCAACGATAAACAAGATGTTCATCATAGTTAAATATTACAGGTGTATTTGTTTTAGTTAATTTTTTATTTCAGTTAATTTTTATTTTTCATTGTTTTTGGGTATGGTAATGTATGCCAATGAATTTAAAACAAAGGAAAAACAAAAATTAACTGCAACATGTACGTTTCAGGCTCTTATATTTACATCGAAGCGTCTCAAAGGAAGCCTGGGGAGAGGGCGAGGCTACTAAGCAGCTGGATGGAACCCAATGAGACAATCTGTCTGCAGTTTTGGTATCATATGCACGGATTGGACATTGGAAACTTGAGTTTGTATTTAAAAACTGACCAATCAGAGAGTCTTGTCTGGAGACTTTCAGGAGAAAAGGGGAATCGCTGGAGATTTGGACAGGCAGCCCTTAACAGCCAAAATTATTATAAAGTGAGTTATAGCAAGCTGCATATTCAGTCACCTCTCGTCGCCCACCGCCAAGAGGGGTATATTCCTATATCTCCCCTCCAGAAGGTGAGCGACGTGACTCGGTGAGGTAGCTTTATTCGCATGCTAAGTAAGTAAAATAGTTTTAGTAACCACCAGTTTGAAACGCTTTGCTGTAACAAAATTCCCAAAAACATACACCCTTGGGAAATGCATCTCTCTGGCCGTAGGACTAGAGCTCGAGGTCTGACCTTGTTTGCTTAGCTGAGCCTCAATGAAACAAGGCTGAATGTGTTTTCGGTATCCATTTCAGTTTGTTTTAGAGGGAACAGTTGGTGGTGGAAGTAAGGGTGACATTGCAGTGGATGACTTGATGGTGTTGGATGGAAATTGTGAAACCATTCTGAAACAAGGTAGGTTAACTAATGATATGCGGCCAATTTAAAACAGTTGTGAAAAAAGGATTGAATCGTGGTCATTGTAATACTCACTGTTTGTAGCCACTCCATCGCAACGCATCAGATGAACAACCAATGCCGTGCACCACATGCCTTTGCATAGCCTCAAATCTGTGTCCTGGTTTTTCCTTTTTCTGTTTTGAGCGTGCTTTTCGTGCTTGGGGCAGGTTCCTTCAGAAACAACGAATACTGGGTTCATTGAGTTATTTAGATCTCATGCCTTAAAGGAGATAAAAACTATCGATATCTTTATGGAGTATGACTTTTAGCAACGGCTCTTTGGCGGGAAATATCAAGGATAACATTATTCCAATGGAAGCTTTTCAAACGTGGTCAGTCATGATCGGTTAAGAAAAAACACTTGTATGGTGCCCATTTTCGGCCTTTGACTCTTAATTCATGGAGTGATTCAAAATCCTACGTTGTGACTGAAAACGGCGTTACCAATCAATTTGAAGAGAGGAAAAATCATCAAGTCTCAAGGCCAGCAAGCCATATTGTGCTTTACTTCTAACTGGTAGAAAAAGCAGTGTTAACTCTCTTTGGGCTGTCAATCAAGGAAAATCATTTTGATGGAAATAATTCCAGTCAGAGCCACTAAAAATCTAAAAAGTGCTAATCATAATTATTTTTCCTTTACTCTGACAAGGGAGTCCAGACTGCCATTTTGAAGAAAGTATGTGTGAGTGGGAAGCCCAGGAGGGATGGGTCCTGGATGCAATCTTGGTGGGATTGGAGAAGTGGGGTAAGTTGACCAATTTTAGTAACACGGTCTATCAAAAGGTGCGCCACCAAGCCGCAGGCAAGTTGGTCACTGATGTTCCTTGCGAATTTTACAAACTTGCTGTTCGTGTTAACAGACCGAACGAAAACTCGAACTTAAACGAAACAATCGAAGCTGTTGTGCTGCTCGGTGGGAATAGGGAAGTGCAAAATTAGTTTTATCAACTGATTTATTGGGGTAAACTTTCCACCATAAGGATATTCAAAGATTACTTCTGAAAATCGAATTGGCTTAAACTGCATGTGCTCATATTGGCTTCTTCCAGCTTTTCGTGTTTTCTCTCCCTTTATCTCATGGGATGGCGGGTATTCCCATATCTTACCTGGGACACGTTCGTTATAGTATCGTGGCTTTCCCATCTTTATATGCTATAAGAGAATACAAGCTCACACCAGCACTTTTGACCAAATTTACCTGCAAATGAATATTCCGTTATTTCCTGTTCCAGGAAATACAGCTCGCCCACAGTAACACTACTATCAGCATGGACAAATTTTAATAAACGATGGAATCTGAAGGATACATTCTCGTTATTAGCTCAACGGCGTTTATAAAACGTAATTAATATCAAATCATCGCATTTAATCTAAGGCTCTCTATCTGGCATTTGCCCGTGCAGTCTTTTGTTGCCCTTCAAAAATTCCATTCTATTTTTTTCCCTCTCCATTTCGACTAGCACTGATAAACTAGAAAATATTTCCTTCCTTAAACAGATGAGATGTACCACTTCTTGTCCTGCTGGTTGTTACATAAGAATACATTATACCGAACCTCTTGTTCTTTGTTGATTACGTCGTTCTCGTGAGAACGGTGCATCCCTCTCTTTGTTTTTCCAGTATTAACTGACTGTTTCTAATCCATCTCATCTTGTCTAATCTTCCTTCTCTCAACTCTATGGCTGGTTGGTAGAGCGCCAGTTAGAGGAACAGAAGGTCGGGAGTTCTACTCCAGGCCGAACCAACATTCAGGGTACGTCTGACAATATCAGTTCTACAAAATAATATCCTGTCTTGATATGGCTCAAGTGACTTTAGTGAATCTAGTTCCCAAGAACTAGTTTGCTCTTAGAGTCTGATCTGAAATGGAATGTACATATCTACATCCAGTGTTCTTTCATCTTTGGATTTTACAGCACTTGCTGATAATTGCCTTGCCTGAAAAACCTGATTAAGCCCTGGTGAACTTTGGTGCAAGACTGGATCAACCTACCAATGTGTCGGGGTTATCAGACCAAGCTTTACCTAATGCGCAAACACCTACCGTAGATTTCAACTAATCCTACTTGGATAGCCTGGTAAAACCAGACGAAACCAGGCTTTTTTGCTCAATGCGTTAATTAAGACCTGGACTGTCAGATTGTTAGGTAAATTTCAACCAGACTTAACTCGAAGGCATTGCATAACCCTTACTTTAGGTTCAACCTGAATGGATTTGGCACTATATTCTCAATGGTCTAGTAGGCCAGCTTGAACTAGGCTTCGCCAGGCTTCAAACCAGATTTAAGAATGGTCTTAAGTTTGAGCCAAAACCAAAGACAATGTTATTACCGCTACGTAATGACAACAAACGACTTTTTTATGTTTATGTTCTTTATAGGCGGATATATCTCGCTTGCTGGCGTAACTGCAACGCTCTCATCTCCGATCATCAACACACATGATTACGAATGGAAGTGCTTCCGTTTTCGGTATATCATTGGCAGTATACATGTTCATCACTTTGACATACATTTTTTAACGGTGATCATAAGAAGTGTGACATCAAATCAGACTATGCAGCTTTTCTTTGACGATAAAGTAACGAATGAGTTGCATTACGTACAGATACCCATACCCAGCAATTACTTCAATGCGCAGGTAGGTTATCTCTCATTGTCTGTGCCAAACTTTGATAGCGATGTGTGATGTGTAATGAGTTTATTTTAATTTTCCGGTAGAAATAACACATAAACTGACGAGTTAAGAAATTATTGTACTACTTGAAATTCGTAATTGTAATCATGAATTTCATGAGCATTCTTTATCTACTGGTTCAAGAAAATTCAAAGCTATATCAATCATCTTTCGTTTGACTTCATGGACTGTTACCAAACCGATAGACGTGCTCAGAATTCGCTGGGCTAACACCTAGAGATCGAAGAAAGCAAGGTACGGGGGACGATTCTCCCTGCTTGGCTTGTGGATTGGGAATATTGCATTTGTACCATACAATACCATGAGAGATATAACCAGGCAAACGTAGACAACCTCTCTCTCACGAAAGTGAACGTTAAATTTCTCCCACTCAAGAAGAAAAATATCGGGCTTAGTAGTTTATATTTTTACTACGTTAAATCATTATGATATTTTATTAATTAAGGCGCCCGATCGACCATTCTTATTCTTAGATTGAACGAGCATGCAAGCATGACAGCTGAGTGAAGTGGTTTTGATTGGCTAGTACGTTGGTACATTTCTTAGGGCCCAGTGGCTATCAATCAAAAGTAGATATTACAGCTGCATTTCTTCCAAGATAAAATTTGGTGTTTTTTTCTACGGCTTACAGATTGATTTTGTGGCCGGCAAGGACAGCCTCTTATCTTTCGACCTGGTCATCGCTATCGATGGCGTGTCCTTTTCCAAGGAGCCTTGTGAACGCATCCCTTGGAAGCCGGAGAATGGTAAAAACTGAACAAAAGTGACATTTCAGCTATTTTTTTTGTTTACTAGATTACTGTTGTCTTTTTTTCGCCGTTGTACGGTCAGCGTCAAAGTCAAGTCCTATTCAGATTGGAACAATGTTTGGGTGCGTCCGATTGATCGTATTCAGGAATAAGAATACGTAAGCGCTTTGTTACAAATCTCTTGTACCGGAATTCAGTCAGTCGAACATGCCCTTGGTAAAAAATTGGAAACTGATGTTTAGAATAATTTTTCTTAATTATTTCACTGAAGAAAACATGAATTCTGCATGAATTTCACTACTTAACGATTGCACATTTAACCCCAAAATTTGAAGCGCAACATAAGAGACGTAGCAGGATACAGAGTAACAAATTGGCTAAGACGATGTTTCCCTGGATTTGTAGACCATTCCTGTGGAAACTTTGACTTTGAAAAGGGGACATTGGAGGGATGGATAGCACATGGAGCTGCCTTCAGCCACCAGCCTACCTTAGGAGATAACATCCGCGCTCGAACGTCTGGGTATAACAAAACTTCATCGGGACACCAGGGCAGTTGGTGGATTGGCACGTATGAAAACCGATCAAAAGCTGACATTCCAGCTGGAGAAGTGCAGGGAAACACGCCAACCGGAGGTCTTGTGTCATCACTCATACGCATTACAGGCCCAGACGCCAACTTTTTGCTCGGTGGAGGCTGCGGTTCAAAGACAGTAGTCTATTTAATGCTCGATGGCATTGCCCGTCAATTTAACGACAAGATCAAGTGCAAAGAACAAATGGTCCGAGTCACATCTCGTGTCTTCAACGATTTCATAGGAAGGGTTGGACGAATAGTCCTTTTAGACTACGACGAAGGAGGACATTTAAATTTTGATGACTTCAGGGGTGATTTTGTTTGCCTTGGTAAGATTGCAAATAAAATGTAGCCTATTTTCTGATAAAATCATTCAAGCAGTGGCACCTAACCTTGGATCAATAAAAGTTTGGTCCAGAAATGAAATAATATGGAAATTAATACTAATTGCGTCCGATATGAACTGCCCAAGGTTCGAGTTATATGCGATTCTGGAATTAACTCTTCAACAGTTTTTTTTTCCTATGGTCTGTCTTTAAATTCCTTGCATAGCAGCTATGAACGAAATTTAGCCTGCGTAGCCGGCGGGATCGTTCGCGCGAGGAAGGTTTTAGCAGAGGAACTGCGAATCCGTGAGGAGAATGGGGAGGAGGTGCTTCTCGCGGCAAAGCCTCTAAAAGTCTCACACGCACAACAATAATTCCGCCTGCAACACAGGCTACACGAAATTTGAAGTTGACCATAGAAAAGCATCAAGACAATCTAGATTCACGTGGTTTGTCAAACAGCTTTCTCTTATGGATAAGAAAAATCCTTTTTTTTAATTGATTGACTCAAACGTTCTCAAAACATTTTTTTAACACAATTTAGACGAACCTCCTTGTGACATAACAAAAAACTGGTGTGGATGGAGAAGTTTACGTGGTTGGAAAAGAATCAGTCACAGAGATCTTGAGCAGCAAGGCAGTCAGGAATCACGTGCTGATGATAACGCAGATAGCACAAACGAAAGAGGTACGTTATGTTGGTTTTTTAAAAATCAAAAGTCGCTTTGTGCTGTGTTCAACCATTTAAAGTTTGGCGGTCTCCTTTTATTTGTTGAACGGGACTTCAACCTTTCAACCGTTTTTGGAGGAGAAAAGGTTGTCAATGGACACCAAATCAGTAACGCTAAAAGTAAACATTCATGCCTGGCAACAGATTAGCGGACTCTGTAACGAAAATGTTTGATATTAATTTTGCTTGGAGTTTACTAGCCATATTTTTCTCGAAAATTCGTTTCCAACTTAGAGTGCGACTACTCGAACCGGGGCACTTGGAAGAAGATTGTTCAATCAAAACGATTTCTGAAAACAAAAATTTCAAATGTTTTTGCACAGACCAATAAAATTAAAGATTAAACTATGGAACCGTTGAAAACTTTAAAACGGTTCGAACCTACCTGACCTCTCAGGAAACAGTCCTCAAATTAATGAATGTCATTGGTCCGTTTGCAAAAGAACAAATCGTTGTGATTAGACAGTCTTCTTCCAATAGCCCCGGTTCGAGTAGTCGTACTTTAAAAGAGCAAGACCAATTGCCCCCGTTCGTTCTCTCAATTTAGTTGGAAAGCTATCGAGGTGTATGGTTTGTGAAAAAAGGTGGTTTATTCGCTTAGTCTACTTGGTTTTAATTTCTTCTATTATCTGGGTGAATCCATGAGCGGGAAAGACGAAGCGAATCCTGTGTTGTTATTGGCTCCCCGAGCGAGCAAGATGGACCTATCTTACACGCTTGGGATTTTCCGTCTTGGTCCCGCAAGAAAAGGGTCTCATTTGGCCATGTACTAAATCCTCTATTGACCCAGCTTGTTTTGTTACGATGAAATGATATTGGCCTCGTCCTTTTGCGCTTTTTAAGTGACCTCGACTTCGCCTCTGTCCATGAAAACTCCAAAAAAGAAACAGGGCCCGGTTCCTGAAATATGGATTAGCGTCAATCCAGGATTAAAATTTTGTTCCGTTTTTGTATTTTACATTCCTATGCTTAGGGTAACATTTTGTGTTATTATTACTGTATCTCGTAGTAAATACTAAACAGTATATTGTAACCTCGAGTTGCATGTTCTTAGACGAGAAAACCATGCTTAAAATTTGCCTTAATACTGAGTAAAACTTAACCATCTTTCGAGGAACCGGGCCCTGACCAATATCCGGCCAATTTTTCCTCATGCTTGGACAATAAAGTGTATAAATACAAGACCGATAAGAGACGTTAATAAGGTACATTTGGAGTTGATAGTAAAAGGGAATTTAGATAGTACTAGACCACAAATATATGAGTCCCTGTTAGCAACGTGACCAGAATGGGTCGTTCCCAGTGGATGGATCAGAGTACTTACAACATTACCCTATTACATGGTCGACGTAATCGGCTCCCTCACTGGACGGTTACAGGACCATCCCAAATAACTACTAGGTACATTTGTGTCAATAATCCAAATGCTTGCAAGTTAATGATTGCCAATTTTTCAGTTATAGAAGTCATTGATCTCGACAACTACGAACTCCATCTTCCTGACGAAAGTCTTGGATACGTGTCTTTGCCGGATATTCCTCCACTCTACGTTGGCCTTACTTCGTGCTTCTGGTTGAACACGGTGCATAGTGGTTTTGTTATTGAGTACAAAGTTGCATCAGAACAAAACGAATCAACTGTTCTTGGATTCTACTATGACAAAAGCACCTTTAGAATTCATCTTTACAAGATAATAAGGTAAATCGATGCTTATGGTTAATTAAAGTTAATTCAGGCAAAATCGAAAGGCAAAGGTCTGGAGAAACGGGGTAAGCTGCTCATATGTTTTTCCCTACTTCTCTTTGTTCTGTTGTTACTTTCTGTGCCATGCAAGGCGGCAAGATCATTATACAGAAGGATTGTCTTTCATTATAACAGAAGCTTCCGGTTTCAATTCTTTTCCATGAACTCATTAGCACTGCAAAAAATTGAAAGCTATTAGGTGGCCAGCAATATAATTTTTAAGTATTTCTGTCGAGTTGAAAGGACTTTCCGAGTCTGTTGTCACTAAAATTAGAAATCCTTACTTAAAAAAAAAACCTTTAAGAAATTATTCTACAAGACCTACATTAAAATTTATAATCAATAAACTGTACAATGTTTGATATTGCCCCGTGCACAGAGAAATCGAACTGGATGTGGCTGATGGATCGTGGCACCACTTGTGTGTGACATGGGAACGAAAAAATAGGCTGCTAAGTGTTTATAAGAATGGTCAAAGAAAATACCTTTCCAACGAATATAGAGCAGGCGCACGGAACCGGGGGATTGAAGGTAATCTGCTATTACTTGACTGGTATACTATTTATTCATTATACAGTAGAACCGCTACCAACACCCAGCTCTCCTCAATGGTCACTTTTCGGTGTCCCAGAGGATACGTTCAATCTTGTTCTCTTGTTTTAAACTCTATATGACGTACCTCTCACATCTTTTAAGATTTAACTCTATTAGAAACTTACAGCTTCTAAGCTTGGGATTTCCTTGAGTTAAATTTTTCGGGGTCTTCTTGCCACCCCCGATAACTTTAATGTTATTTTACTCCACCCTAATGTTTGCTTTATATCAATGGTCAATAGTATTTACTTTGTTAATCTTTTCTAGGCGGAGGAACCATGACAATCAGTTTTAGATCGCCCTACCAAAACATATCAGCCGTGCTGGGCAAACTGAGCGGATTCAATCTATGGAGCTATCAGATCAAAGCAGAAGAAATACTGCGCATGTCACAAGGGTGTGGCAACGAGGCAGGAGATGTGAAGGCATGGGAAACAGTCAGCAAAGGATTGAGAAAAGAAGTGGGAGTAAAGCGACATAGATCATGCAGAGATAGAAAAGGTAAGTTTTATCTCACAAGTTTAATACCACCTGACAGGCAGCAAGATAAGCTACAACCAGTTGCAAAAGTACTTGAGACACAGTACCGTATTTTGGCATAAATGGCCTGTCCATGATCTTGTGCTTGTGATACCCCAGTAGTGGATAAGGCACCGAATTAACCTTTTCTTTACGGGGGAATTCCATTAACTTTCGGGGGAATAACGCCGGTGACGTCATACATATCATTAAGATAGGATAATGTCATAGTTTAAATTAATGCCGATGACGTCATGCATGCTATTAAGATAGGATGATGTCATAGTTTATTTTTAGCTGGCTGACGTCATGCATGTCATATAGATAGGATGATATCATAGTTTATTTGTAGCTGACAAGGAGCAAGTGACGTCAGAATTTCCTAGAGTTGACGTCATCAAAAAATGTTGAGATCATAATCTATAAACAGAAAAGTATATCGGGCAAATTTTGAACGTGTTATCCTTGCAGATTATACTAAATGAAAAATCTTTAATCATTAAATTTTTTTCACTAAAAATCGGTTATAAACAAAACTAAGACACGGAGGTTAACTGAAAAATCTTTACTTCAAAAGAAGGGAAAAGGAGGTTAAGCGAATGCGAAATCGTACTAATTTTTCAGGCAAAACTTGAAAATGAGGTCGAGGCTCAGCGAAGCGAAAAACTGCCTATCAAGCAAAAATGTCAATCTTTGTTTACTTGACTCTCTAGAAAGTGTTGCACAGGGTATGAAAATTCTATAGAAAACAACAGGTGGTTCTAAAGTAAACCCTAACTCTTTTGGTTCTTAAATAAACCCCATTCTTGTTCCTAACGAGTGGAAAGTCAATTTATAGAAATAGGAATGAGAGGTGCGATCGCCTAGCAACACATGTCTTCTTGTTTAGCGCTAAAAATCGGATATATAAGCAAAACACACACACATACACAGAGTGGAGCTGAAAACTCTCTATTTCAATTTTGACTCACCATTACGAAAGCGTTTTCTCCGTTCTATCTCGAGGAAACGACTAACTTTTTTGAAATCTCAGCGCTTGATGAGCTTATGGTCGCCGTTAGTCAGTTAATTATGCGGGTTAACAAGCCCAAAACTTGAATACAAATTAGTTCATCTCTACAGCTAGACCCAAGGGAGCACCTTGACTAATTATTGTAAAAACACAAACAATTAATAACTTAACAAGGATCAATTTAAACACGCGACAAATAAATTGACAAGACACGAGATACAGTGTTAAAAACTTTATTAAAAACCAGTGACAAAAAGAGTCGAATACACAGCGATTTGAAAGAGATGGAAATTAATCATCTTCTTCGCCCATGGAGTACTTGTAAGGTTTGAATTTCTTATGCCGACGTTTCTTCAGCTGTTTGCCATGAGATTTATGATCATCCAAATATTTTAGAAATTGAATCCGACGCCTCTTGCGCTTCGGGCCTTGTGGTGATGGGGTTGCTACTGTGGGAGGAGAGGTCAGGAAAGCAGGATTTAAGGGTGGTGGAGGGGTGAGGCTTTCTTTGTCAGGTTTTTGAGAGATAGCCGCTTGTTTTAATTCAGGTGTTACATTAAAGGGGTTGAGGGGAGTCGATAATGCTGTCGTTGCTGTCGAAGAATCTTGTGTCGTTGATGTTAAGTCTGGAACAGTGTTGATTATTTCTTCGGGTCGTGTTCTTGTATTTAATTGTTCTTTAAAAGCCAGGTATCTGTTTTGCAACTGAAGGTATCGTTTAGCTTTTTCAGCGTCCCGAAGATCGTTTCGAGGAAGCACATCATCCATGTTGTCTTGTATTTCTTGCATAGCTGGAAGAAGTGGGACAGGCGAAAGAGTTTGCTGCTTCCGATATTTTAGAAGCTCTTGAAGAATATTTTCTTGAAACCCTGCTTGGCTAAAGCCTTCTTCACTGGGCAGGACGTTTGTTCGCAACCGACAATTATCTTGGGTAGTAGTTTTCAGATCAATCAGAAAATGACCAAAAGGTCTTTTTACAGCCTCTTCGTACTGATTTAAAAAGAAATCCGTCTGCCCGGGATACATTTGCTTCGCCAGAGTCAAGATTTGCAATTTGTCTCGTGGATTCTTGAATAACATCAGATAATGGCTGTTTAGGCTTATGCTGCGGCTACCTTTCCCTTGATGAAATAGATTCTGCACGATATAAATCACGCTCAGATTGCGATGATGAGAACCACGAGTAAAGAGGTTCACAATTCGCTTGTCTTTACTAGCGTCAATCAACTGAGCATCAAACACAATCAAATTCCGTTTGTTCGCATCAAAATAGGAATCCTGCTCCAAAGCCGTAGGAATTCCCTTGACGAATTCAATGTTTGGCATGGCGACTAACATTTGTGTATACGCTGACATTTCTGTGAAAATATTGGAACTGTTTGAAATGGGGTGAGACCAGCATTGTGGTGTTTAGACATCACGTGCCTTTGCATATTATCTTTTCTACTAAAGGACTTTTCGCAGACAGAACAGAGCCAACTCATGTTAACTCCTCAGGAGCAAAATGTACACTGAGAAAGAGGTAGAATGTTGCGCATTTATATAGGTTTTCAGGCCTTAAAATTCTATTTTTTCCACCCCCAAAACCACCACTACCACCACCACCACATTTCTAGCTCTGTTTTTCAATCCCATAAATACAATTTACCAATTAATATCAGATAATTTAACAAGGGGCATTTTGATATCGTTATTCCAATTATAACCTCTCGTAACACAACCCGCGAAATTCCTT
Source organism: Porites lobata (assembly GCA_942486035.1). Taxonomy (NCBI): domain Eukaryota; kingdom Metazoa; phylum Cnidaria; class Anthozoa; order Scleractinia; family Poritidae; genus Porites; species Porites lobata. The sequence continues at coordinate 232,838 of CALNXK010000365.1, forward strand.
TGTTATTGTTAAATAATACTGTTCAACATTTTTCCACAACATATTTGAGTGCTGACAGTAAAAGAGAAAGTGACATAATGTTTCCTGTTCAGTCTTGGAAAGAGTACATTTGTCATGCTGGAGATATCCAATTTTAAAAAGTTTTGCATTAGTGTAAAGTATTGAATTTAAAACTTTATATTGAAAGGATTTGACGTAAGGCTCCTGTGCTGTCAGATGGGGAAGGTTGTAAGCAATTTTTAAGTCTTCGTCAGATAAGCCAAAATCATGTTTTAAACTCTTTGCATTACTAGGTAATTGTGCTTTATTTGATAATATTAAAGAGTAGTAGTCTTTCGTTTTCTTTTCCGCTATGTCAAAAATCTCATTCCCCTTTGTAAAATAAGTATTTTCTGTAAAGGTAGTGTACTCTATTGTTTTCAGAATAGAAGGAATTGCGTGCCTGAGACCTGTCCATGTAAGAAAATTAGCTTTCTCAACTATGTTATTGATTGCATTAAAGGATTCTATATTGTCGAGATTAAACAAGATATCTTTAATAATACATATCCCCGAGTCATGATAAGATTTATAAAAGACTGGTATTCCATCTATTCTTATGTCTTTGTTATTCCAAATTATACAGAGCCGTTCTTTGTTAGCTAAAAAGAGATTTCGAAATTCTAACCAACATTCTAAGAGTTCTCTGTAGAAAACCGAGTTGATTGAAAGATCGTTCATTGCATAGTTGCATTTAAAAAGTAAAAGACCACCAACATTACGTAGGAGATGAAACAGGTAGAATTTCCACGTACTTTCGTTATCGCTGAAAACACGTTTTAGCCAAGCTAGTCGTACAGCTTTCAATATCTGTCATTTTTATGCCACCGTCTTCATAACTGTTTATTGAAGAGAGCCTCGTTACTTTATCCTTTCCATTCCATAAAAAGGAGAAAAATATACTATTCACTTGTTTGATGATTTTACTTGGAGGTGAAAGAACCGACGATACAAAAACTAGTTTTGGAATAAGTAATGATTTGATTATACTTTACCATAAATGGACAGTCCTCTAGATGACCATATATTTGTCAGCTTCTTTATGCTGTCAACCTTCTCTTGAAAGTTTTTTTCGTAAAGTAATGATTGGTCATATGTAAAAAAGGTTCCTAAAGCTTTTATGGGTTCACTGGGCCATTTAATTCCAAACGGTTTATCATCTTTTCCTTTAAGCGAACCAATCCACATTCCTTCTGTTTTAGAGCTATTTATCTCCAACCCACTGAAGTTCTTAAATACTTCTAGTTCTTGAAATAACGTTTTTGCAGAATTTTCATCAGACAGGATTGCTGTGGTATCGTCTGCGTATTGCAATAGCTTGGCTTCGTGATTTTCTATTTTAATTCCTTTGATATCAACATTTTGACGAATGGAGATTGCCAAGCTTTCAACAGCTAAGATAAAGAGGTAAGGGGACAAAGGATCACCCTGCCTCACACCACGTTCTAAGGTAAAATAGTCTGATGCCATTCCATTATTTATTACACAGCTTTGAATATTTGTATAAAACATTTTGACCCAATTTATAAAATTGGGGCCAAAATTAAAAGCCTCAAGGCAACTGAAAAAACTGCCATTCTAAAGAGTCGAAAGCCTTTTTAAAGTCAATGAAAATCAAGATACCTGGAATATTCTTACTGTCTGTAAATTCCATTATATCGAAAATTGATCGGATAGTCTCACCAATATAGCGATCTTCAACATAGCCTGTTTGATTGTGATGTATGATATTCGGTAGAACTTTCTTTAATCTTAAAGCAATCACTTTTGAGATGATTTTTGCATCCACGTTAATAAGAAAGATTGGCCTCCAATTTTCAATGAGAGTTCGATCTTTATGTTGCTTTTCTATAAGAGTTATGATTGCTTTTCTTTGAGAGGTTGACATTTCACCGTGGTTGAAACACTCTCTCACACACTCCATAAATGGATCACTAATTAATTCCCAGCAACTCCTCCTCCACCTTCTCATTTCTATTGTTTTTCCTCCTCCTCCTCCTCATTTCTATTGTTTTTCCTCCTCCTCCTCTTCATTTTATTGTTTTCTATCCTTCGCGCACTCGTTTCATTTTTTTTCTCCCCGAGATTCTATAAAAGACTGCCAACTGCCATCTTTAGTGCACTTTGAAGCAATGTCTCAAGTTGTCCAGAACAATCGTGCTTTTCTTCAATTCTTAGCCGTTTGTCCAGCTCATCAGCGACAGTTTCCTTTACGGACAGCCAGTCCACAACAACTACATGCAATAGTCCAAGTCTTATACAATATACTTAAGGAATACATTCTTATCCCCGAAGAAAATAAGCGGAACGTGTTGCCATATAAGGTTGCTCTAGTAAACCTAGCAGAAACAAATGTCCCTTACAAAACAAAGAAGCGAATCCTTGTACAAGAGGGCGATGGTTTTATTCAAGACCTATTGGTACCTGCTGTTACTAGACTAGGATTTTTGATGCTATAAAAGAGGAAACGAAACTATAAGTTACTCATTTGAAGCTACGGTCTGTCACGGGTACTCATCAAAATGAAGAGAAAGATAGATTTGGTTGAAGAAGAACACGAGAGTGAACATGAAGAAAGCGAAAGTTCTGGTGATGAAAGCGGGGATGAAGAACCAAGAATAAAAGATGTTTTGAGTCGTCTTTTCTGGACTCCCAGCGGACAATTACTTCGAAATAAACGCACTATTCCCGTCACAAACATCGCCGAGCTAGTTGAGTATGTGTTACTCCCTCATAACAATGAGGTTACCAAGCCTCGTGCGCTGAATACGTTTCTAGATGGACTTGTAGAGTTAGGAATCGATAAAGGTTTAATCAAGAACAAAAAGTTGTTAAGTGATTTAATAGAAAAGGAAAAAGGCTACCAAAATGTAGAAAATACTTCCGATAATGAGAGTAATAGTGAGGAGAGTTCATCGGATATTGAAAATCAGGAGAAGGAGGAGGAGGAAGTGGCTTCTGAGAATGGCGTTGAAACTGAAGGCACCCAAGAGAGCGACAACGACACTGAAAATGATAGTGAGGAAACAGAAAGTAGTAGCCCTGAAACGTCCACCACCTTTCACTCTAAAAGTCCCTGTGAACATTGCGAAAACTCTAATGTGTACTCCACATTGATCATGAAATGTCCTAAATGCGTTTAGCACGATAACTACAAGATTTGTCCTATATGCGATCACCAGATCCCCGAGGAGACAAAATACATCAAAGAGGGCTTTCTTCGATGTCACGACTGTGGATTAATTACACACAAAAACGCCAAGACGTTGGAAACCAATTTTTATTCACCTTCTAAAGAGGAGAACGAAGAGGAGGTCTAATTTCCATCCCTTCGAAATCGCTGTGTATTCGACTCTTTTTGTCACTGGTTTTCAATAAAGTATTTAAAACTGTATCTCGTGTTTTGTCAATTTATTTCTCGCGTGTTTAAATTGATCCTTGTTAAGTTATTAATTGTTTGTATTTTTACAATAATAAGTTAACGCGCTCCCTTGGGTCTAGCTGTAGAGATGAACTAATTTGTATTCAAGTTTGGGCTTGTTAACCCGCATAATTAACTGACTAACGGCGCTTGAATTGACAAGACCATATCCCTAGGGTATTCTGTCGTCACTTGCTCCTAGCCAGCTGAAAATAGACTATGACATCATCCTATCTTAATGATATGTATGACGTCACCGGCGTTAATGTATTCCGCCGAAAGTTAATGGAATTCCCCCGCAAAGAAAAGGTTAATTCGGTGCCTTATCCACTACTTACCCCCTCCGCCCCTAATCAAAGTTGCAAGCAATAGAAGACTATTCTCAAAACTTGGACGAACAACTTTGAATGGGAGTGAGGAGGGAGGTCAGTATTATATCTCACAGACCTGTGACCAGGAACGATTTACAGCAAGAAAGGTCGTTTTTTCGTGGGAGTGTTTCAACATTTTGCAACTGGTTGTATGATCAGGAAAAAGAAAGTTCGCACTTACTGGAGTTTTTAAGCGCGTCGTATGTAAGCTTTGAACAAAGAACGTGGGACTCGGTGACACAATACATGTGTGCCTCCACTGATGTTAGAGAAGTGCTTTCCGATAACAACTCACATGGGATGGCTAAGTTTGTTCACTAATCCCAATTCTCCTTGATACGACTTCTCCATTTACGATTGTGATGGTGAAACAACCGCAAACGTTAGCTATTTCAGGCAGGCGCAGAAACAACTTCATTACAAGTTTAGTGTCTTTTGTCAGTAGGTTCCTGCTTTTGTTCAATTTAGTATATAACTATTTTGAGAGAAGCAGGTTAGTTTGAATTGACCTCAACTCAAGTTAAACGAGCGACTTAATGAGAAAAATAGGTGTCTAGAGTAATCGGTCCCTGGTGCCTCTTACTATTCGTTAACGGACCTATGTCGCCATTGTTTTTCCTCATGTTCAACAGCTGATCGAATTGTGTTAGACAGCAACACTACACTCCTTAACCAAACAGCTATCCTTGTGAGCCAGAAGTACAACAGGTCGCGTGATTGGCATACAAAGTGCTTAAAATTTCGTTACATGCTGAGAGGGCCTGGAAGGAAGAGTTTAACAATTTACCAACAGACTAGTAACTATCGAGGAGTCCCCATTTGGATTTGGAAAACTAGGACTGGAAACAACTGGGTATACGGCCAAGTCCCTTTAAGCGCTGTATCAACGTTTCAGGTAAAAAAGTGAGAGATATAATCCCCAATACTCAATTACGCATTGCTACTTCGCATAAGTTGATGTCCCGCCCGCCAGACTCTAGAGTAGCTTATTGAGACTGGACACTAACGAGCGAAATCGTTGGTGTAGTTTATAGTAAATTTCTTTTTGACCATAAATTGTAAATACCTTATTATCCAGTTCCCTCATGAGCTTTTCAGGGACGCTGATTTTGGGACTTCTGCCAGATTGCTTGTGTCGCAGTTTACAATTAATAAAAATATGACTTATTAATGCTCCCTACCACAACAGGGACTACGTACCCTACACTCTTAAAAAAAATGACTGTGGGCAGTGGTTTGAACCAGTGGCCTCTTGCTAAGAAAATCTGCGCTTATTCAACTGAGTTACTTAACCTAGTGGCGGTGGCTTTTATACGTCATGAGGAAAAATTTGAAAAAAAAAGAGGCACTGGGCAATTACTCTAACCAATGCAGTCTCAGAAACATTTGAATTCCCTGCTTCGGATTGGCTAGAAGTAAAGAGAATTGGACTTTAACAAAATTGGGTGGCGGTGTTGGGTAACCAGTGGATATGACTACGCACTGTTTAATAACCAAACTTGTGTAATTGGTGAGAGAAAGTGCTACCTGTACTAAAGCAATGTTTTTAATAGGTCTTTATAAAAGGTAAAGTTGCGAAGAAGGAAGCCTTCGTGGCATTGTCAGGACTGTACGTTGAGGAGGACCCGAGCATCCATTGCCAACACCTACCGCAGTCATCAAAACAAGGTATACTGTCATACGTCACATATTAAAGAAAACAGTTTTTTACCCTACAACATCATAAATCAGGGGGATAGAAGTATCACTTAGCGTGACATTCTGAACAAGGAGAGGACCTTATCAGCTTTCGCTGAGACAGCTGTTCTAATACGGAAGCAAAGTTACGGTGGAAAAAGTCCAAATAGCGTATAGTTTTTGGCGTTTCAGGCTAATTCGACATCCTTTTAATTCTAAGTCTTTACATATTTTTATGCTCGCTGTGCGTCTGTCGTTTCCGCATTTTCAGATGTACATTTAACTTTTTACTTATAAACATGGTAAGTTAACCCTCTGAGGGGTTAGGGCAAGTCTCTGTTGCTACTATAAATAGTAAGACTGTAACCTAGTTACTACAAAGTGCCACATTGACGGAAAGCACCAAAACAGCCCCTTTACCATAACCACAACCAACAGCTCTGTTTTGGTGAGCAATGCAAGACCTGCCAGACGTCGGATGAGGTTCTCTTGTGCCAGCGGTTGGCATGTAATCTTAGGTAGTAGTGGCGACACAACTAACGCATACCCCTGGCTACCAAAAGGATGTGTAATTAAGCAAGGAAACTTCTGCCATAACCTAAGGCCTTGCAAGGCATTTTTCGTCACGAGTAAAAGCATTTTTAAATATTAAAAAATCAGTTTCGTTTCTTTTGCAGCCTGCAGCGAAACCCTATTCAATACCTCAGGAAATTTCTTCTCCCCGTTCTTTCCTGGATTTTACTTTGATGACAGCTACTGCACTTGGCACATAACTGTTCCAGAACAAAACACAATTCGCCTGACCTTTCATGAATTTCGTCTCAATGATCATCCTACGTGTGAGGACTGCTTTGTTGAGATTTTTGACGGAAGTGGCAACACTGCAGCCTCTATTGGCAGGTTCTGCGGTTATAGCTATCCTCCGATACTTTCCTCGTCGTCCAATCACTTCTCTGTTGTTCTTCGGTGTCAAGGGAAACCCTTCATAGCAAGATTCAAGGCCTCTTATTTCTCAGTTGCTGGTACGTTTCAGTTTGATTAATTGCTTTGTAACCACAACTTTTGCGGCACTACTTGTTATTTACTTCTCATGAAATATAAGTTTGAATTAGCTATGACATTATAAGGCGAATATAAAAACCAGTCACAATTATGACTTTAGCGTTAATAAATCTCTGTAAGTGTCCGTGTGATTTGAAAAGAGACTTTCTAAAGTAATCCTATGATTTTTTTGTGGTCTTCGCAGATTGGCCTGGTAACACTGTGTAAAGAAAACAACACAGACTAAGAATACTCTTTCTTCTTCTTAAGTTCGTTTGAATGGCCATCGTCCATAGTAGTAAAGGACGATAATGATGTCAAGTAGAGTCGAAGTTCTAATAAAGATTTACCTGCTTTGATTTTTGTCTCAGCTTATGACGATAATGGACTTTCGTATTTACGTCAGCAAGGTAAATTCATCATCATTATCATTCCTTGACTGTCGTTGGGATCGATACCACTGTCTTGTACTTAATGCTAATCCAGAAAGGGGCTATCGTATTTTGCAATAGCCTGCAATGATTTCTGTATTTCCTTATTTCCTTAATTCTAGTAATAAATTATAAACTGTCATAGTGTCATTCATATTTTTCGAAAAAAATAACTTCGAATGCAGTTTTAAGGCAGGCGAGGATATACCTCTTATGTTTGCAAAGCAATATTTCACTGCGAAACAGTATTTCATCGCATATCGACTCTGACAGGAATGATATTGTAATAAAGCACAAACCTGAAGTCTTAAATTACTTTAAAAGGCGACATTAGTGGTATTATCCTTTTTTGTACAGGAATCTTATCAACGTGCGGGGATATACATTAGTAGCATCATTTTTCGCGGGGAAATACATTAACGCCGATGACGTCATAGCCTCTTCTCTCTATCTCATGAAAGTAATGCGGGGGAATCGTCTTACGATATGGTCATGTGCTATTTTGAAGTGGCTTAACTTGTTTGACAAGTTTAAGATGGGCGACGTCATAGTCTCTTGTCTTATATCGCTCTTTTACTACGCCAATAGAAACAATAGACCCACCTAAGTAATAAGAGCTAACTCGCCCGACTCAAAACCACTGAGTCTTGACGTAATCAAGCAATTTCAATTTCCTGCCCATTTCATTGTCCAAAAAATTGTTCCACTTCCGGATCAGTGATTCTCAGGTGCCCGTATTTATGAGTTTGAGAATTTGTGGGTGTTCGTGTTTTCAGGGTGCCCATCGAGTTGCAAATGTGACGTTTTTGGTGAAGGTCAAAGTAGAGGCAAGAGAATAATAGTGACAGGAGAAGATTTGCTGACTGTGCCGACTGATCTTCCCTCCAGTACTGGAGCTGTGTAAGTTTACAACAATTGAGAATAAAGACTGTAAAGGACAGTGTCTGATATCGAGCATTTAAGTAACGGCCAAGTAGAAACCTATGACTTAAATGATAATTTTACTATATTTTGGCGTTCTGCAATGAGAGAATGCGCACCAGTCTCACCTTCCCTGCATATTTTAAGGCAGCGCAAATCAAGACATTTGTTGAATCGCTTTCTTTTCAACTCTTGCTATTTGGAAGGATTCAGTTTTTTCACGAGTAACTGAAACTTGTAATACTGACTGACACAGCCTTCAAAAAGGCTATCGTCGGTTAAAAGCACCTACCTAGTTTTTCTAAGCCCTATTTTGGGCAAAAGCTTGTTTGTTTTCGTCTAACGAAAGTCAAGCTCTGTTTTTAATGGTCGCCATGGTACTAAAATAGAGCCAAAAGGCCACGTACATTTGAGGAAAAGACGTGACAAGACGAGCGACAGTGAGATTAAAATATTTCTTTTGCACGTATTTTCTATCTTCCAATTTATTGAAGTACGTATTATTGAAAAAGGATGAACAGCTTCCTTCCTTTCCTATCAATGCCGTATATCATCCTCGAATATTAATCTTAACATTTGCGCTGCAGATTTTTCCAGAAGAACCGAATATCTCAATTAAGAGAAAAAGATTTTACAAATCTCCATCATCTAGAATACATGTAAGTATGAAAAGTATCTTTTAAAATGTATCTGTTTTTGCAATGATATGTGCGTGCTTTTAGAAACCAAACATTATTATAACTGTACTTTTTCTAATCTCGGTTTAAGCGACCTGAGCCACAACATTCTTCTTCGCCTTGATGGGGACTCGTTCCAAAACGTCACCTCAATCAAAACACTGTAAGAATTGAATTTCGAATATGGCATTTTCTCACTTGCAAAAACTGGTCATAATTTATAACTACAGCCTGGATGGGCAAAATCGTTAAAGAATTCAAAAAAACTCGTATTTAGATGAACAGGAACAACGTCAGCCTGACGTCAATGGGTCATTTCAAGAGTTTAGAGGTTCTTAGAGTGAAAAAAAAAACATGTACAAAACAAGGAAAGTACTGCGATCTATATAATACACCTTTTTGCCTTAAACTACAAGTCCAAAGACTACTGCAAAGCTGATTCAGAACAACGTGTATTGTTTTTTAAACATAACAATATTTCGGCTGGCCATACCAGCCTTCTTCAGGGTTACAGATGTTACTGAACTTATGTAGGAATCACAATATTATATAGATGGAGAATGTCGCAATAAAAATTGTTTGAAAGGGAGAGGCGGAAATGACGTACAGCACAAAAACTGGAAAGGAAAAATACTAAGGATATGGATTACAATAATTCGTGACGGCGGTTTAGGCCATGAGGTTCAAGAGTCATAGACTTATCTGTCGAATGCAACTCCGTGGCCTTACGAAGTGAGTCACGTGAAGAATGTATGATCTGTTTTCCCAAGTCAGACCACGTGATGTTCTCCAGGGAATTTGCCTTTTGTCTTTTCATTAATTATGCATACATAGGCACGTGAATGCGCGTGTATTAGATGACATTTGAAAAAAAAAACAGTTCTCTGGGGTACAAGCTAAAAACGTCTATTCGTATAAGTAACAGGATAATCATCTGTATTGGGCTTAACGAATTTATCGTTTGATCATGTATCATGTCCTACACTAACACGTTGCGGTGTCGAAATTAAAACACTTTGTGGTGCTAGGCATAAGCTCAACATATATCTCAAAATGTCATTACATCACTTTTTTCAGAAGACTGAATTCCAACTTTTTACGATCTCTTCCTGCCAAAGGATTCGCTAGAATTCCTAGTATACGCGTTCTGTAAGTATAGAACGAGTTTTGTCAGTCTTATCTTTCGTTTGTTCTTACCTTGCTGCGGTTACAGATCAGTGACGTGAACAACAACGGTATTGAAAAAGGCCGGTCAACACTGGTTGAAGAACAAAATAGGACAGGATGACAGGATATCTAAAAGTCTATTATTACTACTCTAAGATCGCGCTCAGTTTGCTTTACCTTGTCGAATACTATAAAGGGCTGATGAGGGTGTTTTTTCTGGCATGAGTATGATAATCACATCCGTCTCAAAATAATATTTTTATCCCTTTTTTTAGTGACTTAGGAAAGAATCTCCTTCACAAAACAATGAAAGAAACATTTTATGGTTTGTCAAGCTTAGAAATTCTGTAAGTAAAAATATAATTGAGTAATGATCATTTCTTAATCATAGGCTTGATTCTACCAACTTTGTTCGTATTGTAGAAGCTTGCGTGCGAACCAAATAGAGAAGATGGAATATGGTGTATTTACCAACAAGAGTAGCTTGACACATTTGTAAGTATATCAACAAATATTGATTTTCAACTCCTGGGTACAGCTCCCAATATTTAAGCTATATCAGTATGTGCTGCGGGATGAGGCATACAGTTTTCGAGGAGCTCAGCCCTTATTTCGGGTTCCTTGGTGGTATTGCGCTCCTTTAATGGTTATTTGATTATTGACATTTATCTCGTGCAACTAGGTATCTTCAGGAAAACAAGATAACAACATTGCCTCACGGACTATTTGAGTCCCTTTCTAAGCTCAAGTTGTTGTGAGTATATGAATTTGCATATAGTGTATAACTGTGTTATGTCAAGAACTTGATGACTCTTCCCTAGCGAAACAGTAGGTTTTGTTTCCAGAGAATCTCTATGTTACCTGCGACTAGCTAAGCTGTTAGATAATGGCATTAAAGTGACGAGATGAAAATACTTTTGCCTAATAGGTATAGCGATGCTGAATCTATTATTTAAATGTGCAATGCTTAAAACTGAGAGTTTTCTAACTGCAAAGAAAGCACCACCTGCATCTTAACGAAGTTCTTCACATGAAAAACATCGATCTGGAAACAGGGCTACCTTACCTCCAAATTATGTAATCAATTCATTGTTTACTTATTTGACTTTTTACTAGGGATCTTACTAACAACCAGCTGACTACAGTCTCAAGGAAAACCTTCCGCGGATTAATATCGTTGGAATACCTGTAAGTATAGCAGAGGTTTTACTTATTGCCGAAAGACATTTCCGACATTCGCTTTGGCTTTGCATTCCAATGTCTTCGAAAAACCTGCGCCTCTAATTTTAGTAAATTGGTGTAAAATTATCTGAATACAGTTACTGAACAAAAGTAGTATCTTGCCGTCGTTATCACTGTAGACACGTAACATTTATGTGGCATATTTAATACTGTTTTTGTGTTGAATTGACCGTTCTGAACACGCTTTTTTGTAAAATTCCGATGTTTCCTTTGCAGTTACCTGGACAAAAATAAACTGACAAAAGTATCACCTGAGGCGTTTAGTGAACTACGTAACATAAAATATTTGTAAGTAATTTAAGTAGTTATCCAATCCTTACTTTTTGTTGAACGCGTTCATCAAGATACCCAGGAAGACTTGATTTACCTTTTCACGCAGGAAACTGGACCGTTTTATCCTTTGCTGCTATGCTAAAAAATCCATCAGTGGAGTGGAATGCGACTCCCCAGTGGATGAAGTTTCCAGCTGCGATGACCTCATGAAGAACTACACGCTTCAGATTTGTATCTGGATTCTCGGTATTCTGGCCTTTGTCGGCAACCTTCTTGTGATAATATGGCGTGCCATTGATAAAGAGGAAAACAGAACACATTCCTTCTTGCTGACAAATCTAGCATTCGCGGATCTTTTTATGGGTGTATATCTGTTGACAATAGCCGTGATGGACTTAAGGTGGCGGGGAGAGTATTTCAAGCATGATGTCAAATGGAGATCTGGATTAGGTTGCCAATTCACTGGAGCTCTTTCCATGCTTTCAAGCGAAGTGTCCGTTCTAATGCTAACCATCATTACTCTTGACAGACTCGTTTGCATCGTCTTCCCTTTTAAATTCAAGCGTCTCACTTATAAGACAGCTGTTTTAACTTGCATTGGCATCTGGGTGTTCGGTGTCGTTATCTCGCTGATTCCAATCAGCGGTATAAACTACTTCATCGACGAGAACGGAAACTTCGGTTTCTATAGCCGATCAGCCGTTTGCCTTCCATTGCAGCTATCCACAGCAAGACCAGCTGGCTGGGAATACTCAGTTGTTTTCTTCATTGGTTTAAACTCTATATCTTTCATTTTCATCCTGATTGCATACATCTCAATGTTCTGGACCGTTAAACGCTCTTCTCGTGCAGTGCGATCCTCGAATCTGAAGAGGGAATCAGCCATGGCCAAGCGACTCGTCTTCATAATAATGACCGACTTCTGTTGTTGGATGCCAATTATTATTATCAATATCCTATCTCTAACTGGGAACTTTTATGATCCCAATAAGATTGCTTATGTGTGGATTGCCGTGTTTGTGCTTCCACTCAACTCTTCTCTTAATCCAATCCTGTACACATTTTCCACCGAAAGGGCAAAGAGGAGCCTTAACCAACGGCGAAAAAACGTGACTAATTTGGTTCTTAAATCAGTGCAAAACAGGCGTTTACAAGGTATGTGGAACACGGTTTAGCTTATGAATTTAAACTTTGAAGTGCCGTCTCTTCGGTGCAAAGTTTCTAAGAGGTACTAAGTCCGACTCGTACGCATTGGCTATTTAAGTGTTTTGGGGTGAGAGAAGATTGGGGTTAGGTTGAGGTGCGCGGAGACTCATTGGACCCCGTGGGCCTCAACCTAACAACAACCTTCTCTTACCCCCACTCCCCACCCCCACGCTTAAACAGCCACTGGCTACGAGCTACGAGCCACGAGTCTGGTACTAAGTTGTACTCACTGTTTTGAACAGCAACCGTTTTCCCATCTCTCCTTTCGTCCCTTTTTATCCGTGTCAGGCCAAAGAGATTCCTGCAAAGCCGGAAGCTACCTACGTAACGTGTTTTTGATGAGATTGTAATTGGGGCTGCTAGAGGCAATGGGTGTGTAGCGGCACCGATGCAATGACTCCTACGTAAGAAAAAACCTTTGTCGGCGATTTATACCGCAGAGAACGGTGAAATAGATAGGAAGTACGTTCATGATAATATTGGACGAATTAAATACAAATGTTCGTGTTAGTAATATCCAACTATGCTTAAGGGTTTAGCCTTGTTACCAGAGTAGTTCCGGCAACAAATTTTCATATTGTGAAAGGTTTTTCGTACAATTTTGTTTTTAGGCAGGAAACAAACAACTGATTGGTTGAAAACATATGATGATCTCACTCTATTCTCACTCTAGTTTCCAACGTCGTCATTGGTTCCAGTCCCCTTTCGTTACCAAGGGCAACGGAAATCTCGGAACGAAACTGTAAGCAAGTACACGCAAAATTGAGGGTGATTGAAGAAGTTGATATCCTGCAAGACGACAGGACGAGAAAAAGCTCAACAGTAAGTTTGTAGAGAAGAAAGTTTCTACGGATAACGCATAGTTTTGTCCAAATTTCCCTTATACCCGAGTTAATTTTTTCACCATGCTGGGACGTAACAAGGTTATGGCCCGATAGCCTGCTAAATAATGGAGCTTCACTGATATTAAAAATTACTATGTTTAAGTTTTTTGGTGTTTTGGCCTTTAACCGTATCTACTTACATCCGTCCATTCGTCCGAATAGCCATTCACATCTAAGTTCTCTTCTTCTTCATCTCTTCATCATCTCTTCTCCCTCATGTTTGGAACTTCCAATTTTAATGAAATACACGTAAAGAGGGTTTTCACTCACGTGGTCAGCAGCTATACAAATTAATTGGAACAAAAGAAAAGTTTTTACGTAAGCAAAAGGTTCAACTCCCAGAGGATTGGTTTGGAACACCAACATGGCCGCCGTTTTATTGTTTTGGAACACCAATACGGCGGTTATGTGAAATGACTCTATAAATTAATCATTTCGCTGAAAGATAATCGTAAGCCTGCAGGAGACTAGTAATTGATAACTGATTGAAATTCAGAATGGAACTCAGCTCCATAAAAATTTACCCATATTTAACCCTGGCTGTCGCCGCCATTATTGCTTAAGTTTCCCATAAAATTAAAGAAATAATACCGTAGTCTTGCTTCCAACGTCTTCTGTTATTTCAGGGCTTTGCTCTCGCTTGGAGTGAAGAGCACAGTACGTTAAGTATGGTGTTGTTGAAGTACTTTGCTGAAGAATCTAAAGAAGACTGGTCTCACGAGGTTGATATTGCTAAGAGCCTGTCTTTTTGCGACCAACCGCATGCCAGTCTACTTCGATACCGTTGGCACTCCAAAGGTGAAAAAAAAACTGTAGTTTTCTGTTTATCTGCCATCGCTCGCATTTAATTATACTTCTGAATATGACGTTTCATGCTTTGTGAAAAGTCCGAGAAACTCCGGCCCCCCGACCCCTGGAACTCAGCGCGGAGTCTAAAATTGACCTGGTGTTAAAACACTTCTAATTTCCCCGCTTTTTGGGGCAAGAAGTTAGTTAAAAGTCACGTATAGCGGGGCATTAGTAGATTAGTCATAGGCTCGGTGAACCGCTCTCTTGGGTGGGGTCTTGTTCCTCTCCGACAATGGGCTCTTTTCCCGAAAACCGGCTGGTAATCGAGCTTATATCAGTTCAGAACCGGTCACAGCAAAAATCGATTCTAAAGTCCAGCATATACTTTTTACTATACTCAACTGCAGGGAAATTTGACTTCTACTTTCCAATTCGATCACAGCGTACGTACATCAGACGACTCAAGATCTATATCGACTCAATTCTGTATTTATTTCCGTCAAAAGAAACTCTCTACTGCGTTCCTTCAAATTCAAAAATAATATTACTTTATGGGTACCAAAGGATTTTTTTCTACTTTATCCTTGAAAACGGACCTCTAGAGCCAAAGTAGAAACATCCAGTTATCGCTTAACATCTGTATGGTATATTTGTATATACTGCATTTATCGTCGCGTTTCCACTTTTCGAACAAGTTCCATTTGCCATATATAAAAAAAGGGTACAAATAGTCTCAACTGTTGTGACCATTTGCCTTGTTTTGCGCCATAGGCATATAAGAACTGTTTATTTTAGATGTAGGACTGAAATCATGGCTGTGTATTTTTCTCGTTGAAGTTTTTCTCTCCTCATTTTACCTTTTCCCCGCGGGCCAGAGATCCAAAGCGAAACAGATGTCTTCCTCTTTGCGATTATTTCAACTAAGCTTGAAAGAAATGGGACAGGAATCGGGAAACTAAGAAAGCGCTTTTGGTATTAATCTGTCGTCGTTTACGAAAGAGGTGAACAAACGAGAATTATGAAGTCCCTGTGAGGCAATGCTCGACAAAAGCAGGACGCTCCATGCACCTTTTATGTGTGTCAGTTATCAGACACTCATTAAGCGAAACTGGTCAGGGAGTGATTGTCACTGGTGAAACATGCATTCCACGGTCTCTAGTGTTAAGGCTCAAACCACTTAGACCTGATCATGAAAACTGCGAATATACTGGCATGATAAACTTTCCCCAGCAACATTTCATGTTTTCTATTCACTTGCAAATCACTGGTCTTAGCTAAAAATCGTCTCCTAAACTTTCTGAGTGTACTTTTAGGTTTTGGGAGTGCCTTGGTTTCTCTGCAAATTGTCTAGTCCTGAGGATCGACTTTATCCTTGGCTGCGTTTTTTCTGGTGTTTAGTAACGGCAACTCCTTGCTTTGATACTGATGTTGCTCCACCCCTTTTCTGTGTCTGAGACTAGGGTGCCCTGTATGTGCAGGGAGCCGGGGTTTCAATTGACTGATGAAACAAAGAACAAAATTTTGTTGAGGTCCAGGAATGCATAGTACAATTCTTTTATTTCATTCCTCTAAGCCTCGCCTGGAGGTAAGTATGAACTTTAATATATCAAATTACTGGATGAAGGAACAATAAATCTTTGAAACCGTATTATATCTCCTTTGAAATAACAGCCATAAAGTTATTTTGCAACTGATAAAAACGATCTTTTCGCTTTAACTAATTTATGTAAATGTTGCAAGCAAAAAAAGTTATTCATTCATAGTTCAATATCCTTCCTGCATACTCATTAGCATTTAGTTATGTGAAAGTCACCCCAGACGAGCGAACCCGCTGGGGAAGACACGTAGGTGCTAATAGAGTACACAGGAGGGTGGGCGGGCGGGGCGAATCCAACCAAAGTTAGACAAACTGACAACTATGAATAATCAACACATGCTTATATACTATGCACGAAGTCTAATGAATATTAATAAGGTATAAATAGTTCAATATCCTTCCTGCATACTCATTAGCATTTAGTTATGGGAAAGTCACCCAAGACTGCGCCTACCACTGTGAAATTACCCTAATAGGTCATCCAAGCAAATAAACCCTCCTAAACGCGCTAACACCCCCAACCCTAACTTAAGTTCAAGTCCCATCAACTAATGACCCGCAAGAGGGGAAAACCCTCTAAGTGAAGGCTTTAGTAAAACCCTGCAAATCATTATATTCCTTATAAGCGTCAGCTAAGTCTAAAGTCAACGAAGATAGGGCGTCAGCAGCGCCACCAGAGCTAAGTACTTGATTTAGTTTCATATAGTGCAGTGCTGTGGACGATGATTTCCAGCCCACGTGGTCCGTGATCTGATCAAGTTTCGTTGCGGCAAGCGCAAGAGAAATCGCACAACCACTTCTTAAACCGTGCAGAGTGACGTTCCAATTAGCCAAGTCCGGGAGCTGGCTATCGTACAGGGATAATCGGGACTGGGTTGCAGCAAACCCAAAAGGAGCAGGCAGAACCTCCCCCGATGGGTTCAAAGGTCGAAACAAAAATCCCCGGCGAACAGGAACCTTTAATAAGTCGCAAAGATTAACGTAAACCTCCACGGCGGTAACCGGGCACACTGTCGGATCCACATGACGCTTAAGGCCAAAGAGATTCGAAGCACCATCCCGCAGGGACTTCATCAAGGTGTGGTTGAACAACAAGCCCTGGTTGTTTGGGAAGTGCTGCATCTCCTGCGTTCGTACCCGACCCAAGTCGCCCGCCCTGTCACCGCCAAAGAGCTGTATATTAAAAAACGCTTGATCCCGCGCTAAAATAAAAAACTGTGATGGAGAACGAAGGTGAGTGTTCATGTGCCTAAGTATCTCAGACGACAAGATCACCAAATCCCTGAAAAAGAATGGCTCAGCTTGCTTGGGGACGACCCGTGCAACCAACTGCTCCTCTCTGATGGCCGATAAGTAGGACTTGACCTCAGGGGAAGCTGCAGGATTAGCGAGCCCGAGAATGGGGCCATCAATGGCAGTTCTACCATATTTGTTGAAAATGGCTCTCAGTTTCCCAATGGTAGAGTCAACCGAACCATACGCCAAGCGTTTAGGGCACGAACAGGACGAATTACTTCTCTCTCCAAAGAACGGACACGTATCACAATGTACCACCGTTTTACCAAAACTGTCCTTCCAAATCAAGAAATCGACAATATCATCAGGAATGGCCGTGCACATGTCCTGTTGTGAAGTAAATCTGAGGAAATCCATAAACTCAACCTCCAAGGCACTCTTCTGTTTCTGGTATGGCGTAGAGCGTTGCCTAGCAACCGAACACTGTTTACGCGCACTTATAACGGACAAATTGACAGGAGCTTTAAGGTGAGGAGAAGCCTGGGAAACTCTCTTCTGACGTTGATAACCACACCTCTGACAGAAGCGGAAATCACAGTCATTGGGTTTGGCGCAAACTGGACAAGACACACACGGTTGAAACAGTTTGGGAACAATCGGCAAAGACTGAAAGGAAAACATCACCCGTTAGGTCGTCCGCGAGGAGGAGCGTGCAATTCGAAACGCCCAGAGGTCATAGGGGCATAAACGGGATACAAAACCATGTCGAGAAGGCAAAAGGAGCGCATCGGCCGACCCCTTCTTAGCAACTAAAACTCTGCGGGTAGCGAACACATTAGCAATGGCCACCAACCAGGCAAAGGGGACAACTTCGGAACCACAATTGTAACAGCTGCATTTGCAGACGCAAAAAGGCGCAGCAAAGGGCCAATCAACGAAAAAGGAGGAAAAACATAAGCGTTTACATGGTTGCCATTGCACACGGACAGGTCTTGATTAAAAACATTAACCCCAGACGAGCTAGGAGTAGGATAAGGGGTAAAATGCCTCAACGGGTTCCCTTTCCCATCACATTGAACATTAGAGTCCAGCGACATGAGATCAAGATTATGGCCGTTAACGCCCCCAAAATGGCGCTGGACAAGATCCCAAGATGTTGGCAAAAGCATAGCATCTGAGGGGGACAACCTCCTACAAAACCAATCCGCCTGATTCGAGTTGGAGGGAACAAAACTCATGTCAAGAGAAAGATTTCTAGCCACCAGGAACTGGAAGATAAGTTGTGAAATTTGCGTTAAGGCCCTCGAGCACGGTCCCCGGCCCGACCACGAATGGACGGCCACCATATTGTCGACTTGTGCATCGATCCCGCAATCGCGGATATCTTCAGGGAGGGACTATAGACCTTTGATTTCCTTCACGTTTATGTGCTCGCCCCGGATGTCTTCACCCCAGTAATCACCAACGGAAAGCGTTCCGGAGGGAAGACGAATGACCGCTGCCCATCTGAAGGAGGATGCATCCGAGGTAAAGGAAATTGCCACATGACTTTCACTTCTCCATCGAACCACTTTGTCCCAACTGTCCAGGAACCTCCAGAACAAAATCTCCTCTCGCAAAACTGGGGATATCTTTACCTCGCTACCATTAGACGCCCTCGCTATGGACACTGCCATCTCCCGGACATAAAATTTAGCCCCTGGAAAAGCCAGTGAGAAGGAAATGCATTTCCCCATTAGTCTTTGAAGGGACTTCAAGGAAAAAATTGGGAGAAGTATTTGTTCCCGCAATTGAGCAAACTTCAATTTCTTGTCTACGGGTATACAAAAAGCTTGCGCTGCAGAGTCGACAATCATTCCCAAATACTGGATCCGAGTCGCAGGGACCAGGACGCATTTAGCAATACCCAAAAAATAACCCAAACCAACAAGAACTTTGCAAACTATATACCAGGCCACCACCGTTGACCGATAACTGTAATCCGGAGTTCTCCGAGAAATGGGACGCGACCAAAAACCCTCCGAAGAAAACAACTCCCCATTCAAACGATCGTCAATGTAAAGAGAACATGCCACCCCTAAGTTCCTGAAAAAATTCGTTGGACCCAAGCCAACAGTTTGGTAAACAAAGGGGGAATTCTTCCAACCAAACGGGAGCGTAACACCAACTAGCCACCACCCCTGCCACGCGATGCCGAAATATTGCTGAGACTCAGGAGAAAGCAGAATATGATCATAGCCAGACTTGTCGTCGATCTTGCTCATGTAAGAGTTAGGATACACGAAGCGAGAAACTCCAACGAGCGTGTCAAGAGAGAAAGGGGTATCGCTCATCCACAGATTTAGGAACCGGGCGTCAATGCATAATCTGGGCTTCTGCGGTTTGATTGTCATTGGGAGGACCAAGTGGGGCGGACTTACGTCCCCAACCCGACCCCAGACAAGGATTGCCCCAGTCTCGATGCGCTGTAAAAGTGTCTCTGTAACAAACTGCGAAAACTGTTTACAATAGTGGTAGTTTTTTTTTAAAGGCCCTCGGTGGGGGATTGGTGCTATCATAGTTAACGCCCATAAAGGACCCCCGAAACGGCCTCATAAATTCCCTGATATTTACCCCCTTTCCTATCCACTCAAGGACATTTTCTGCATGGTCATAACCCTCCAAAATATCCTTCCAGAGGTCAATGCATGTACCGAGTTCGCCAGACTTAAAAGAATCAGGATCACGAAAAGACAAATCAGACATCGAAACGGGTGTTTCTCCCCGAACAATGCTACAAATATCCGCCAGACACTTTTTACTGTTGGTCATTTTCTCTGAACTCGGGTCTCCATCCAACGATATCCAGCGTATTTCTCTATGTTCAGCCCTCTTCTCCGCTTCCAAGGGGCAAACTCCAATACCTCTCCCCTTAAACGCTTCACCGCAGGCTAAAAGAAATCATCGAAACGAACGATCAGAAGGGAGAAGTAGCCCGCGCCCAGAAAATTGCACCCGAGTTCAGAGAGAATGACCACCGTAGCCCGAGTAATCGGGCCCAAGGGCATGCCTATAGGCAAAACGCTTGTGGGGTCACCTCTCTAACCTCGAGACAACAGATTCGTAGGAAAATACTAACAGAAACATAGAAAACGTGCTAAGTACAAACTCGAACGCTTTATTATCAATGAAACAACATCAAATAACTTCCAGGAAAAGAATATCAGAACAAACGTGAAAATCAGGATCAGCGCCTCTCTGGGCAAGAACGAGAGATGTGGTCCATCTTTCCACACAGCCAACAACGTGGAGCGGTCGGAGGCCTCATGTTGAAAGTCCCACGCCTTGAATACAGGGTTCTCCGCGTCCGTCCCCCGAACGACCCGTGGTAGGCTGAGGTAGGTTCCTTTGTCGCTTTGGCTATAACCTTAGCCACCTCGGCTTCCTACTTCGTTGCCACGAGCTTAATAAGAATCTTCTGTAGGTTTGGACTGCTAACCAACGGGCGGCACTGTCTCAGGACTATCTGAAATCGGGTGGCCCTGTCGTCTTTCTTGTCTCTCGTAACGTTCACTACCTCCTCGAGAGCGGCAATGGCGGCGTAAGGGTCGAACAAGGCCGCCGGCCGCGCGATGACCATTTGTAGCGAGGATAAAGCCGAGTCCACCACAGAAGAATCAACCTTTCTTTTCCATTCGTCCAACTCCTTCTTCAATGTCCCAACTGTTGTAGCCGATTCCTACATACAACAAAAGGGACGCTAATTAAAAACTATTCCCTGATCGAACCCGTCCCCAGCACACGGGAACCCCTACAAGCGGCCAAGCGCCACCACGAGGCACCACTCGACTTCAACGCCTTCGCACGCGCTTTCTTTCTCGTTACTTAAGTAACCCGCGAGGCCAAACGCGCAAGAGTTCGCGACACGGTCCTCCCACGGTCCTCGAGTAACAGGAGTCCGCGACTCACTCTCCCTTCATTTACTCTTTTTCTTTTTCTTTTTTTTTTTAGCTCCACGGTCCACGATCAGGTGCCACGTCCCTCAAGCCACCGGGTGGCATAACAGAAGTCCGGAACTTCTTTTTTCCTCCATTCTTCCTTTTTTTTTTTCATTTCTCGCACCACGGTCCTCGACCGAGTTCCTCTATTCTCATGCCATCCCGAGGCATAACAGGGGTCCGCGACTCCCTTTCTCCTCCATTTTTCCTTTCCTTTTTTTTTTTTTTTTTTTCATTTTTTCGCACCACGGTCCTCGACCGGGTTCATCTATTCTCATGCCATCCCGAGGCATAACAGGAGTCCGCGACTTCCTTTCTCCTACATTCTTCCTTTTCCTTTTTTTTTCATTGTTTCGCACCACGGTCCTCGACCGGGTTCCTCTATTTCGATGCCACCCCGAGGCATAACAGGAGTCCGCGACTCACACTTTCTCAATCATTGTGTTAACTACAATCTATTTCGACCGGTCCTGCAATGCACGGAGAAAACAGCCTCACGTAGATTTAAATGACAAAGATGACAACTATGACGGTGCGTTAAATAAAAAACATAATTAATCCTTTGACTGGCACCTAAGGTGACAGACGAATAAATTACCAAACACGTGTTTCCAAATAACGGAAAACCAGACCGCGTAGAAAATTCGGTGAAAACCAACAATTGGGAAAAAGCACAAAAAGAAAAGGGACCAAAAAACGCGCCATTCGAAACAAAACGACAACTGGAAACCTACAGGAAAGCGGAATTATACGGAAACTGAAAACACTACCTCAAGGCTCTCCGACGACTGCTGTTCCTCCGAGGTCGCGGTATTACTGATATCCTGCGAAGATGCAACACTCCCGGAGGCCTCTGTCTCTGCAGGCAATACAGGCGTAGTTGACGGCGGCATTTCTCGACGAGAAGAAGTTTCCAGTGGCCGCAACACTTCCTGCACTTCAGCGACAGCGTTCGGTTGGGACGGACGCGTACTGGTCATAGCCGGTGCAAATCCAACCAAAGTTAGGCAAACTGACAACTATGAATAATCAACACATGCTTATATACTATGCACGAGGTCTAATGAATATTAATAAGGTATAAATAGTACAACAAATTGTGCGCATTTGCACTATTAAAAACAAACTGGGTTGTAGTTGTCCCTTGCAGTCATGTGGTTTGCGGTTTTTTTTGTTGCTTCAATTGTGACCCTCCACAGCAATTTGATGCTAAAGGTGAAAGCACGCTCACGACACGCTTGCATGACACGCTTAGCGTGCCGGAGATCACGGATATGCGCACATTAAATTGAAAAAACAAAGACGGACACACTTGCCTTTGTTTTGGTAAATTTAACACGCTAGACCTTTTGTCTTTTTGTAGCGTGCAAGATGTCACGGTAAGTGTGCGAATTATAGCACGCTTAGCTTGCAATTTGGGTAAGACACGCTGAACACGCTTGATTACTAAAACTGCGAAGATGATAACTGGTCGAAGTGAATCAAATATACTAATTGAGACTGTTTTGGAATTTGATCGTAACCGTAGCCATTTGAAAATCACCACTTAATGGTCGTCTAGCCTGGAATTAACGCGAGATCAGTGTAAACCAATTCCTCCGGCTGTTCGCTGTTGACCGGAATCACAAAGTGGCCTGCTATCGCATGCGAGGCACTGAAGTTATGTCGCATGAAAATTATTGTTATGCCACCGGAATATTTATTAGCAGTCATGCACAGAGAAATGAAGTTGAAGAAATTAGTTTAATATTCTTCTTTAAGCCATGCTGAGACGAACGAAGGTAATTAAATCAGAGAAACAAAAACTGCCTAGACTTTTCTATAGGTTGAGGAAGGCTAAACATTTCTAGATGACCGTTCCATGCATGTACAATTTTCGAAACTTATCTAATAAATTCCTTACGACTTTCTGAAGTTTAATTTTTTACATTTCACTCCCCAGGTTACGATATTTTTCGTAGAGAAAGGAATCCTAAAATTTTCGGAACCGAAAATACGATAAACATTCTCACTTTCCTAAAACTTTCAATTGGATGCTAAATTTTTCGGGAAAATAATGCTGAAGCCCTTTTAATTTCGAAAAGACTGAAGTTGTCCTAGGATGCTAGGATGCATTTAGGAGGAAATCGCCGTTAGGTGCCCCTGAAGAACAAAGCGCTATCAATCATAATTTATGTGAAGAAATTATCTCGTTACCCTATGCTAAGACGAATCAAGCGCTGTAAACGTGTACGATATCTCGTTCTTCACAGAACGAAAAAAAAAGGAATCTGTGAACAAAAAACACTGTAGAATACTAGACTCCGTTGCGAGAAACACAGAAGCAAACGTGTTTCCGTTTGCGGGTACATCCTGGTAAGCCCGTTTTTCCATGTTTCTGTTTCTGAGAAAATTGTAAATGTGTTTTAAATTAAGGAAAAAGTTAAGATAACCTTTGCACAGCTTCGTCAGTAAACATTTCTGGAAAGAACTTTGATTTTGCAATGCTAATATAGTTCTACCCATAAATCCAGTAGGTCCCACCGTTCACTATTTATACTTTTCAAGCGACAACTTTTCTTCAATCAGATACTATCGCTGCGATCGCTGAGGCAGAACTTTTTCTTTCTCGATAGTTACCAAAAAAGGGTACCGTTCATAATCATTTATGCTTCCTTTTTGTAGAGGAAATTTATTTAGCTTATAAATAACACGCCTTGCGTGCTTTTGCGCACACTGAAAGCGTGTTGTGCTTTTTCGCACGGAGCTTTTGTTTGAAAACTTTAACACGCTCTTTTGTTCGACTTGCTCACGCTTAATTGTCTCAAGCGTGTCCTCTGAAACAAAAGAAATTGCTAATGAGGCAAGATTGCAAGCGTGCTAAAGTGTGTTAAAATAAATTCTTTTGTTTTAAAGTGAAAGCGTGTCGTGCGCGTGCTTTCACCTTTAGCATCAAAATCCTGTGGAGGGTCACAATTAATTTATTTGATAGTTTGTCTTTCTTATTGTCAGCTCGCGATCAAAGCATTGAGCATGGTAAAAAGAAGATAAATGCTTTATGCCCCAGAAGCCTGTAAGTTTCATTTTCATTCCTGTTACTGACTATGACTGCAGCGTGGCCGAGTGGTCAGCGCTTCGGACTTGCAATCCGGTGGTCCCGGGTTCGAGTCACGCTCTGGCCACTTGCTAGCTGGATTTGTTCTCGGTCATCCCGAGTTGAAATCCTTGGCCACACTTGTAAACAGCCAACTGGTTGCCTCCAGCCAGTTTGGGTTTTTAATCCTGTTATGTTGTATTTGAATTATTTTGTTTCCAGGCATTTGAGTGGAGTGCCTGTAAACTAGCTGGATAAGCTAAGTGCACTTTCCACGATAAACAAACCTATAAACCTTTTTTTAATAACTAACGTCTATCTCAACGACTATCGGCGAAAGAGTCAAAACCGATACTTGTGATGTTTCAACTGAACATTAAACACGTGTCTTTCGGTCGAGTGAGTTGAGATACTCGAAGATCTAGGGCGGTTATCATCAGCAGTCACAACTGCCCCGGAAACCAATCCAGTGGTAAAGAGAATTCCACTATGAATCCGGACTATTCAGCCAAATCAGTCAATTCTTAAAATTATAGTGTGCCAGTCATGGTGATTTTTGGGGGAAAGTTTATTTCATTTTCTATATCAACAGCACGGCCAGCCAGATGTCTTTTGATAAACGCCCTTAGTTTCCCCGCCAAAAAATTTTCTTTATTCTTCGAGTTTCCAGTGTCGTTCACCTTGAGTAGATGCTTGACTGGGCGGTTCAAAAACGAGAGTTTGAAGGTCGAGGAATCGCACTCGTTTTAACAATTTTTTTCAAATTTGTCGATGATATCTTAGAAAACGTTTTGCACTGTTTTTGCATGTGCTAAAACACTTTCAGGAGACAATTTTTGTCGAATCTGCTGTAAAAATAATAACAAAAATACTTGGGGAGTATTAGGGAGCTTAAAATAAATCCTACAAGCTAGAAAGCTCTACTGGCCAAAAGCAGGATGGGCTTTTGCCAAAAGGCCATTCCCGAGTCGCCCAAAGCTTTTGTTTTAAAGCGCGACTAAGTGCAAGGCCATTAAACTAAAAATGATTTTCTATGCTCATGCAAATAAAAGCCTTTTTCACAAGGAAGTTTTTGTACTTAGCCTCGGTTTGAAACTCGGAAATGGTTTTTCCCTGGCCATAGTAACAGTCCCAGAAGTCCTTGCGAAAGTTTACTCGGTCCAGTTCCCTTCACGTCTCTTTAGCTTGATGGTTTGTTTTCTCAAAGTAGGTCAAAACTCTTGAGAACTGTTTCTTTCAAATTTCGTCTTATTCCCACGCTTATATACGCACAATTCATGACAAAAGAAAAAAACAAATTCCTTTGAGACCTTCACTGGGCTTCACTTCACAAAAAGAGATAGGTAATTTTGAATAACTTTTAAATAGTTTTTAAGTCTGTAAAATAACTTGTTTTAGATAGTAAATAGTTTTTAGTTAGTTAAAATTTCTAAATAAGACTTTCGATAGTTTTCTAAATACTTTTTTGCTTGTTTTTAAATTGCGTCTTTTAATGCTAATTTTTATCATTTTATAGTGATAGTGTAAAATTATTTTAATATTTATTTTGTTTTTATGTCTTATAGAGGGCCACAAGTTTATCCGTTTTTTTCATAACTGCCTAGTGTTTACTCTCTTTAAATAAAGGCGTTACCTTGCCTTACCTTTCTGGGCAACCAAAACAACAAGCTAACGAGGTCTATTTTTGAATCATTCCTTTGCTGTCACTTCACCAAGACATTTTCGGTAACAACATTTTGCGGACGTAGACGCAAGACATCCAATCATTCTTTCACTTTTTGGGCTTGGATACGGTCTCAACAATTCAAGAATTAACATCTATTTCATCCTTACGGAGATGAGAGGAAGGAAAACTGAAAATATAGATAACGGGTTCCATCAAGGTCGTTAATCTGAAAGAAATACCGAACTGAAGGCGTAATCAGTTAGTCGAGCGACGGAGCGAAGCAAACTAGCGCCAAGTTTTGTACTCAGTTGTGTACTGTTACTCATTGTTGATTATTTATTTTTATTACTTTTTTAAGACTTATTTGCTACGAGTTTGTGTCTAGTTCCACGTTGGAAGATTTTCTTTGCGATAAACGTACAGTTCTCAATTTTGACGGCATCTGCGCGGTAGCGACTGACGTGATCAGCGCGATTGAGCGACTGGAGGATCATGGGATACTTCATAACAACGTCACCACAAGAAACATATTGATTGGTCCTTGCACGAGAGTAAGTAAACCAATGTGCCCCGTCTACAGTTGGTATGTAGTAAAACTTCCGTATATTTCTTACCAGAGGAGCCGAGTAAAACACGGAAATCAACCACTGGGAGGTAAAAAGACATAAGGGACTTGGCACGATCGTTTAATCTCATATAGATGCCTCCGGGTTTTTATTTTGTTGTTGTTTTTGTTTTTTTCTTTTCGATTTTTGAAGAACTCGGTTCACTTGCTCTATATGAAATTGAATTTTGCTATGGTTGTTTTCAGTTTTATTTCCATGCTTGTAAATTTTTCAAAACGATGCGACAAATGAGTTGCATTCAGTATGGGAAATGCTAACCTACGATGCAAAGAAGACGGAAATGATTTATTTCTCTTCTCGGCCGCTTCCTTTCCGCCTACGCCCTCTCGCCGCAGTCTCAAACGTTTTGAGTTAATAAGAAGAAGATCTCCAGACTGGGCGAGCCAAGAGAGCTTGCGCATGCGTTAACTTCAAAGAATCATGTAACCTTATTTAGCTCTTATTTTTTGTAGCTTCCTCCAATAAGAGCTGTGTTGGGAGGTTTTTCTCAAGTATCTAAAGCTAATGAACCTGGGGCATGTACCAACTGGTCGGTTGAAGAACATGGTAGTCATGGTAAAGATCTTGAGCAATTTGGACAATTGCTAGCTACATTGCTAGGACATTGCCACGGTTCTAGTGAATACACCCAGGTTTGTCCACAATAGTTACAACCAAGAGTCCTATTATGGCTCTCGTTATTACTCATTGCAGAGGCTATTAAGGTCTTACACTATTCTGTGCTAGATAATTCTATCTTATCGACTGGGACAGTTTTCACAGTTTTCAGGGTTTTTTTGGACTGTAGATCTGGGAAAGTGCAGGAGTCTGTTTCTCGAAAGTCCTGGTTACTTTTCAGGCCCGAAAAGCTGTTTGTGTTGGCCTTGTTTGGATTCAAGATCAAAGTTTCACTAATAATTTTGAAAATGATACATAGAAACTATCAGTTGACGAAGTAAATTAACCAGTTTGTGAGCTAGGAGCTGTACTACTATTCAGCAGGTTTTGATAAAAAGTTTATTTTCGGGCCTGAAAAGTTACCTGGACTTTCGAGGAACGGGCCTCGGGTTTAAGTGCGGATTTTGGTGCAGGTTTCAATGCAGATTTTGGTAGGTACTGACTTCTTTCACCTTGGTGCAGGTTTTAGTACACGGGTTTTGGTGTAGGTTTCGGTGCAGAATTTGGTGTAGATTTTAATGCAGGTTTCGGCGTAGGTTTTGGTATAGGGTTTGGCACAAGGTTTTAGTGCAGGTTTCGGTGCACAGTTTGGTTCAGTTTTTGGTACAGAGTTTAGTGCAGATGTTGGTTCCGTTTTTGGTGCAGGTTTTGCGGCGGGTTTTGGTGGAAGTTTTGGTAAGGGTTTTGGCGCAGGTTTAGTTGCAGTTGAAGGTACAGGTACAGATACAAGATACATGGGAACTTTGTGATCCACAGAGCGCCTAATGGAACATTCGGATATTGATAATAAAGACTACAAAAGTACTTTCTCAGTCACTAGCTACTCCCGGTGGGGGGGGGGGGGGGGGGGGGGTAACTTGGGTTAATTTTTTGCTGGGTATGTGCCGCTGGTCTCACAAAACCCCTACCCCATTACAGTCAATTCTTTGGCCAATTATACACCCCATATTAGTCACTTTTGAGCACATGTAATTTTCGCGATTCCAACTAAGTCACTTTTTATTTATGTATCTACCTTATCAATCTTTTAAATAGGTTATCCTAAAATGAATTGACCCATTTTCTTAAGTTGAATGAAGAACACTTTACTTTTCACCTACAGCAAAAGCATTCTGGCTCGTTTGCTAATCGTAAATGTGCAGAGCTTTCTTGCCCTAAAAATCCGAAAATGTGCAATCCCATTCTACTAACTCTATTGAAAATGCAACCCCATTATAGTTAATCTACTCGTGAAAATGCGACCCCATCCAGCCGCACATCCCCATTAGCCTCTTACAAGGAGGTACCCCCCAGGTAGCTACTCTATGTTTTAGATAAGAGTGACTGCCTGCCTCAGTTAAATGAAGGTGGCTCGACTGGATTTTTTGGGGGGGATACCTCCCAAATTTGAGCATTAACTACGTCGGCATGAATAAAGATATGGAAAAAAAGTTACCACAAATGTATTATATAAAGATGAAAATTTCTTATGATCTGGGTTTTATTGCAATCGGAGTCGCCATGGCAACGTAATGACGCCATTACGTTTTTCATTTATCGTTGTGTGTCTCTGTACCAGGAGTTTTTTGAAGAAATCGCTTAAGGGAGTATGTACCAGCCATAATTGCCTCCATTATGGCAAAGTTTAAAGAAATTCTATGAGAGCGTTTTCGACATATTTTGAAATGCAGTTTTAAGAATCATCAAAGCCGTGAAATAGCATGCTAGCCGCGCAATTCGCTAATATTTTAATAAGAAAATGATAAGCTTTGGGAACGCCGCTTCATCTCATAGTGGTTTGATTCCACTGAAAACTGCATACAAAAAAAGAGGGGAATTGCTCTGGGCGAACGCGAGAAAGAAGAATTTTATTAACTTGCATTCAGCTGCTTTTGATAGTTTTTGGAGGTAATTTGGTCCATGCCTAAGAATTTCGCATTTTTCCAAAAACCGCTCGATAAATTTTTTTATAAATTCGACAATCCCGAGATCAATTGTCAAGAAATATTGCCTGCAAGTTTCAAGAACATTGAAAACAGGGAAGGCTTTTAAATAGGGCCTCAAACATAACCAATTTCCCCCCTAGATTTTGTGTTTACAAGTGAGCGTCCTGATTATTCACTGGCATTGTTTTCAAGTTTCATATGCACGTGCACAACTAGCAAAAGATATAAAGATTTTCGTTGACGCACCGAACCCTTTCGCACTTGTAAGTAATCCCATTCGTATTTAGCCACCGTTTTTTAGCCATGATCACAAGTGATCATGATTACCTGCAAGTTACCCAACAAAGGCGTGTAGTTTAATATTAACCTTTGGAAGAAAGAAATAAGGTTCCTAACATTGTTTCAACTTTCTTTAACGTTTTTGTTTTTAGCTTCACGAGATCAGGGACCTGTGTTTCCAGGAAAATTTAGACGGGACAATTCGAGCGTCATACATACGTGAAATGCTGGAAGAGGCTTGGCTTAACTTTGGGGTTTGGGATACAGCACTTTGAGTAAAAACCTTTATCCAAAGGGACATGCAATTTGTTTAATGCAAGAGACGATTATTACGCCATTGTGTATTTCTATAACTACAATATGTAACCATATCTAGTCTTATACAGTCATATGCAGTTTGTTGAGTAAGAAATTGATCTAGTTATCTGTGAAAACTATTAAGTACGTCCTAGCTGATGATCGGGGGGGGAGGTGTTACATTATCGCTT
>CALNXK010000365.1:267500-277500 GCA_942486035.1 Porites lobata
CTAGGGGCTAGATACCCAGGGGACATTTATTATTTTTTCATTTTCCTGCCAAAATGATGCTTCAGTCAAGCATGCAGAATTCTTAGTATTGAAAAAGCTTGTCTTTGTCTCAGAATCTATTGTGACAATCAAAACATTTTTTTTTAGTTTCAACTTATACATTTCTTAGTGTCAGCAAATGTTAAACGGCTAATGAAATGACCTAGGAATGGGGTTAACTACAAGCTTATCTACCCCATTAAATTTTGCTAAAGAGCAAGCAAATTTTTGTGCTATGCGCTGAACTGGCATAAATAAAGAAGGTCCACAGTGTTCATAGTCACGTCTCCAAACCTCAGCTGGTTTGCCAAAGTGCCCTTTGTCATTGTCAGTTTTGTACCACCAAACAACAGCAAAAACATGCTGACAGAATTGTCCATTAAGCTTAATACTGTGCAAAAGGTACGAATTAACTATTCCAGGTCTTCTTGGTGCAGTAGCTTCAATTGAGCCATTATCAGTAGTCCAGGAGGCCATTATTCGAGCAGATCTCAGTTTGCGGCAGTCCATTTTTGAGCCAAATTTCTCAGTTCCAAGAACAACACTAGCGAACTTGCGTGCGACACATGATGTAAGTTCAATTTCTTCAGTAGGGTATAATGCCTTATAGCATTCCAAAAGTACCTTTACCTCATCTTCATCCAATGCAAAATGCTTAAATGAGCTGGGAAGACTAACAAGTGTTAGATCACTCCACTGAAAGGCTCCCAGACTTAAGCAACAAGCACTGTTAAACAGTTCAGAAGCTGTTTTCACAATAAAGCTCTCAGGTGAACCATTTCCCTCTTGAGCAAAAAATGGCAAAAAGTTTTCCTGAAAGTCACATGGAAATTGAACATCCCAGACGAACCGCCCAGCTAGAAGTTTACGCATTAACTGTACCTCAACAGATCGTCCATTCACTTGCATTGATCCAAGAATTCCATTAAAACGCTCAAAGCTAAAACACCAAAAGGAATGCACTGGACCACAGTCAATAACACATTCTTTTAAATGGCAGTGGAGATGCATATTTGGTGTCACAGCCTGTTTGCCATACAAACATTCAAATCTCTCTCCAAACTTCACAAATAGCAGATCAGCTTTCAAAATATCAGTCTTGGACAGAACTGGTGTACAAAGATACTGGCAAGCAAGAACAAATGTCTGCCAGCACCTTAAATGGCTTTCTGGTAACAGGCCTTTTAAACAAAACATGGAGTAAATTAAGGTCCAGTTCTTCCATTGTGATGCTGTGTAGCCACCATAATTGGATGCTATTCTTTGTGGCAATCTTCCGATTCCTGTTCCAACATCAAATGAATTTATACGTTCTTCCAATACTTTAAGATCTTTCTTTGATAATAAGTTTTTCTTAACCCAGAGCTTGAAAACATTCTCTGCAGTGCCTAGAAACAAATTATGCATGGGGTCAATTGCAGTGAACCTCACTGCATGAAAGTATTCAAGCTGTAACAGGCAACTATAATAGACCCCATACTTTGTAGCCAATGACTCATGCTTTGTTTGGGTAGAAGCTTTTCTAACCATCTCTGCGTGTAAGCGATGACTGCTATTATGGCGCGGAGGCCACATGTTTCTATCAAAGCCAGAGTAGTCCGTTTTCTCGCCAAAGCTCCCTGGAAAATACTTAACACATTTTGAGCAGCCTCGATGTGCTGAATGACCTTTGAAACCACACAGTTTCCGCACAGCAGGTAGATCTGCTGAAGCAAGAAGGAGGGCACCTCGGTATTTTAGGGGTATTGTACTCTGACTAGTTGAAAGTTTAACGGCTTTCCAAAATGCCTTGAGCTCATCAACAATTGGTGCCAAAAATGTGTTTAATGACTTGGGCTCTTTACTCATTTCAGGTACAATTCCAGCTACTATGACGTTTTCCCATTTGAACCGTTCTTCTCTTGGTAGATTTAGTAGAACTAAATAAATTACACCAATGGATCTGTCACATCTTCTCTTGAACGGCTGAAACCAGTCCACATTGATCGCGAATGCAAGATTTCTAGGGGCATTCAGAAAGTCACTCCCTTTATATGTAAGGAAATCTCTCCAGATGCTACCATCATAAACATCAGCTACAATGTTGTCATCGATTTGACGTTCACGCCACTGCTCACACATTTCAGGAAGTCCTGGTCTTTTAAGTAATGCTTCCACTTGATCAATAACACTGTTGAAACAGTAAAGTTTGTGTGGATAAAAACACACCTTTCCACTGCCCAGGACTACTTTTCTTGCCAATGCTGTTCCACACTCCCTCTTTGAACCCTTTTTAAATGGTTTGTGGGAACAGATGTTTGAAACAATCTGACCTCCAACATGCCTTGTGCAACTCTCCAGCTTATAAAGTGATGCACATTTTGGACAGACTGCAAACTTGACAAAGTTATCCCGCTTTAAGTTCACAAACTGTCGAAGTAAGTACAGCGAACTTGGCAGCATTAGAGCCATTTGACAAAGGTATTCACTGTTACAAGTGATTCCCACTGCATGTAAAAACTGGAACATAAAACGCAACAGCCACTCTAGACCATTGTCACTTAGCTTGCATGTAGCTTGCCAAAATAACAAAAAATAAATCAACCACTGAAGTAATGTAGTCAGTGTCTGTGTCGTTGATCGGTGCTGGATTGGTTCTGGTAGGGGTTCATCATGGCCCACATCTTGAAGAAGATCATCAACATCTTCGTGCCATTCTTCAGTATCTTCTTCGTCACTACAACCACTTTCACTGCAACCACAGTCATTTTCGCTTTCAGAACAATCAGTGTCAGAAGACAAGACCTTTATAAGTGAAAAAAAAAATGTTTATTAACACATCAAGTCCTAACAAGAAGCTAGCTTGAGGGAGCTTTAACTGTAATGTTAATGTATGGTTCAGTTTCAACTGTTTCCCCCACCTCCCCGGATTGCATAGGTTGGTTCAACTCAAGTGTTGATGTGTAGGTTATTGAGACTTGTAAACAATTTATGTTCACCACAGTTTAAACAACTGCGGCTTTTAAATTTTAGAGATAATTCTTGTCTTACTAGTCAGTTAGAAATTGTAGAGAATTTTTTCTGAGAAATAGGCAATCTTCTCTACGGTAAACCGAGAAACAGCGTACTTTGCAAGAACAACGAAAAGTTTAATTTTTGATTTTCCCTACCTCGGTACCCCCGGGACAAGACTGCTTCAAACGGTTCCCGGGGTTGCCTGGGGGGATGGTTACAGGTGGAATTGAACCATACATACAATGTAAATTTGAGCCTGATTTGTTTAATACTTGTT
This sequence comes from Porites lobata, assembly GCA_942486035.1. Taxonomy (NCBI): domain Eukaryota; kingdom Metazoa; phylum Cnidaria; class Anthozoa; order Scleractinia; family Poritidae; genus Porites; species Porites lobata. The sequence goes on from CALNXK010000365.1 coordinate 270,811, forward strand.
GAGTGATCTGGATTTGAAAAGGTAAATTTTCACAAAGAATGTATGGGATTATTAGGGGTTTTGCCACAGTTTTTGGAAGCCAATACCTCCTTAATATCGTACGAAAATAGCTTTCAGAGTCTAGAGTGAGTTTGTCGCGTTGCCTTCTCCAAGCAAAGCTGTATGCTCAATGACGAAAAATGTAAACAATGACGTCAGCACCAATCTGCCTATACTTTAGATGTACCTGACTGGCCGATTCACTTTCTTCTACATGTATGTCATCATTCATTGCACTTGAGAAATCTGCGTCATCATCAAAGCTGGAGATATCTTTATAATCATCAACCTGGTCGCAACCTGTCAATGTTAAAGGGACACTATCATGGCTGATCATAGAAATCTCTATTTTCTTATTTCCACATTATATTGCCAAATGCCACCAAATATACATTCAAATAAATTAAAAGATCCCAATAAAATTTATCCAGCCTTCATTTTGTTTCAGTTTTTGTTGCAGAAATGTGAAGTTGAAAAGAGTTCAAAGCAATTTCGTGCAGTGTTCAAATGGTTTCATGGAAGGGTTGCCTCGCAAGTGATGATATACATTATAACTCCCGGCATAGTAAATCGAACGTTCGAAAATCGAACTCAATCGAACACCAGACTTTCAGTGAGTTCGATTTCTGAACAAATCGAATTCAATCGAACAAATCGAACTAAATCGAACTCAATCCATCTGATTGTGTTTGATTGAGTTAGGTTTAACATGGATTGTGTTTGATTGGCTCTACCTATACAAAGCAAGTCCAAATCAAGCCCATCAAAGGAGGTTTTTTTAATTTATTCAATAACAGAAACCATTTAAAAACTGTGCAAAGGCAGTTAGAGAACAGAACAGAACAGGAGAGAACAAAGCTCTCATCACTCCTGCAGGCGTATTCCGAAATTATTATACCCTTTCCTATTTAGCTAACTTACAACTGTGGCAAGACAACTCGAAGGATTACTCAAGGGTTGCAATTCGGAATGCACGGCCTTTCTCGCCTATTTTCTTAAAAACGTCGCCATCCTTGATGTCAAAGCGGCATTCCTGGTAGCCTTTGACTATGTACAGTATTTGAAGGTTACAATCCACAGTGCATTTGAAGCCATAAGGGAATTTCTACGTGTGCTACACTCCAGGCTGAAGAAACTTGTGCTTCCAAGATCTGGTTATCAATTTTCAACACCTGCTACACAAATCACGAGTTCAAAAATCGAACGTTCGATTGGGTTCGATTGATTTTTTCTCTTTTCGGTGAGTTCGATTTCGTTCGATTGCCAAACTCAATTGAACTCAATCCATGAATTGAGTTCGATTTCATTCGATTTTAAAAGTTCGATTGAAATTCAGTTCGATTGGGTTCGATTTGCTATGCCGGGTATAACTAGAAGAGAAAAAATTGGCATAAATTGGATCTGCTCCTGCTCAAACCAACTCAGCCCTATCTTTCCCTGTACATTCAGTCATCAGCAGTTACCACGGCAACAGTATATGATTGTATGACTGTAAAACTTTCTCTATGGCACCATACATGCTGATTGGAAAACATTTTTCTTTAACTTATCGTAAAAAACAGTTTGGCGGCTAAAAATGTTGTGAAAACGTGATTTACCCTGAAGAATGGACGAGAAAGCCTTCTGCAAAAAAAGATTATGCGCCGCCATGCCTGTTTCCCGAGAGTGTCGCGCGTGATTCGTGCGGCTAGAACCCAGTCTTAAAACTGAAACTGTACGTCCAGACGACACTACTGCATACAATTTTTATGTTATGAACGGTAAAAATAGTTTATAACCTCTACATACCTTCCCTAGATAAAGCTGCTTCAAAATCTTCATCACTGGAAGATTCGGATGGCTCATCACGGAACTCATGCATTTGATCATCAGGGTCATGCAGTCTTGCTTTCTTTTCATCATCTCCCAAACTGTGCAAACGTCCCGCGTCATCTTTCGTTATCCAACGTTCACTTTTCACATCATAATAAGCCTGTCGATGTTTCCAGACCTAGATAAGTATTCATTGCAATGTCCACACCACACTCTAGTTTGTTTTCTCAGACGGGAAGACATTTTCCAGCGAAATACATTCGCGCTCGCGACAAAATATGCAAGTTCTCAATGATCACTCGTCTGGTGCGAGATTCTGTTCCATGTCATAATGGCGTGTTATCGGCGTGACATCGTGACAAGCCGCCAACCAATCACGCACAGTCTTTATAGCAAAAGCCAATCAAAAACCATCATTTATGGCGCGGATTTGGCGGTTCGCTTTGTCGGCAGTTTCTGTCGGCGTGACATGAAAGCAGTCATATTTCCGGTGTTGCGCGTCCTTTCGTCAGTTCAGAAGCCTCTTGCTTGAGTTCGTGGTCAGATTCGTGATAGACTGCACTCTTCATAATGGAAGATCAATACGTCGTTTTACTTGAAAGGGTTGTGGCTGAAAATGTTCGTCTCAGAGAAGCGATGGAAGCGCGAGACAACGAACAACGACGAATGTTTGAGGAACTTGCTTCAAAAATAGAGAGCTCTAACACTGAACCAGAAAGATCAGGACGATCGAGTAGGAAAAGAAGGAGGAAAATCTCAGTCCCGCAGCAGTGTCGCGTAAGTATAAATATTTCTGTTACTTTTCTGTTATCAGAAATACTTTGGAGCGACTGATTGCGACCACGAATTGTAAATTCAAAGTTTAAGTTTACTTGCTCATGCTCGATTACTCGCTGGGTGACAAACAAAACACAGCGTGACATGGATTGAGCTTCGATCTTCATTTATGTTCTCCGTTCTTTAGCGACATTTGTGACAGTTTATGCTAAGCGTTCGTTAGTTTTACGTTCGTTTGTAAGATGTAAAAATCATAGCAAGGAAAATTCTCACATTAAGATGGGACAAAGCCATTCTCGACCCCAGAGCCCTTGTCTTTTATCACGTGCCCTTACGGCGACAAGGGCTCTGGGTAACTCTGCGCAGCCGTAGCCAAAATCTGGCTATATGGGTTTCACAGCGCATGCTCGGGCAGTTGTGGTTTTATGCAAATTTAGATTTGGCAGTTGTGGTTTTATGCAAAATTAAATTTAGATTTGGCAGTTGTGGTTTTATGCAAAATTAAATTTTAGTTATTATTCTTGTGTTGCTAGTTAAGTTAAGCCAATTTTTTCAAAGTACACGAACAATGACGTACAGAATGTAGCTTCTTTAAATATGAACAACATACACAAGGATACCGAAAAAAGATTTTTTCTTTTGTAATTGCAGCAAGACGTTAGAAAGATGTACAAAGCCCTTTCACAGAATGAAGATTTTGATGGCTTTAAGTTGGATGAGAGGTAACAATAGCCATTAAATACAATCATGTATATTGGGAGGCGTATACATGTATACTGAGCAGGAGGTCTGTATGGGAGAATCTTGACCTTGGTCATGAGTACTGTACAGTACCGCAAATGATCCCCAACCGCAAATGATCCCGAGACCACAAATGATCCCCAAAATGGACCGCAAATGATCCTCGACCGCAAGTGATCCCTAAAGTCGACCGCAAATGATCCCGTGAAAACTTGAGGAATGGAATGGATTTTTATGGGAGTGATTACAAAAAAGGACTGATTATAAAAAAGAAACCTTTTTCTCTCGTCTTTTAAAGAAAAAGGGAAGGAGGACGCTACATCTCAGGTCAATTTATACAAGGCGAAAAAAAAAATGGAATAAATCTGAAAAGGAATGGTATTAACCGTATACTTCTTCCTTTGTCGATTGCTTCAATTTTCTTTCAAGAATGTTTCGTCTTTTGAAAAATTTAAGACAGGCAGGACGTTACACAGAAAAAGCTCTATTATTTTAACGCCTAGAAGCTCAACTCTTCTACTGAGGAATACAAGGCCGGGCACCCTCTACATAACAAGAGCTTTATTGACTTTACCGATCTTTTTGAAAGCGTGAAATTAATCAGCCAGAATATTTCATTTGATTTTTCTCTGAAGTGTTAATTTTACGTGATAAACAGCAAGACATTTGTTCGTAACTTAGGTGCCGGTTACGAAACAAGACATGATTTAACATAAACACAAGTCAAAATGTCCCCGAACTTATCAATGTCCACAGGTTTCGGTTTATTTCGAAATAGCAACTTTCTTACATCTCATGAACGTGTTGTGAATAGTTATATTAGCGTTTTTATGTATATTCATTTGTTGTGATTTGCCAAAGACAGTTACCAGGAATCTAAACCTGGTAATGAGAAACGCCAGGTAAGCGGTCTACAGTTATTGCGTGACAAAACATCGTACGAAACCGTCACATTCACGGACTAAAAGAAAATCCCTTATGATCATTCGGATTCAGGAGGCACTTTGGAGAAAATTAAACAACCTAAAACCCTTATTTAGCGGCAATGAAGAGCACTGCATTTCAAAAGAGGTCAAAGGAAATGCTCTTGCATCAAAGGGCAAATCATGCCGACCAGAAACAACAATAACCACAGAAAATGCGTGTCATGTCCTCTCAGTATGAAATAAGCGGCAAAAATCACATTTGTTCAGTCAAAACGTTTTCTTCAGAGGTATAATCTACCCGCCAGAGCCAGAAAAAAGTCATTGGAATAAGCAGCATTTTAGCATGAGGTAAAAGTCGTATGTTGCCTACCGACTTCGTTTTTACTCTTGAATGATTTTTTTATTTAGTTTTCAATCATATATTTATTTGAGAAGTAAAATTTAGCTTTTAATCTGACTTATTGTTATAACAATAAAATCGACACGATGATCCGCTAACTTGAGTCCACGTCATTCCTATTTTTCTTTCGGGATCATTTGCGGTCGACTTTAGGGATCACTTGCGGTCGAGGATCATTTGCGGTCCATTTTGGGGATCATTTGCGGTCTCAGGATCATTTGCGGTACTGTACAACTGTACAGACCTCCTGCTCAGTTAAGGTGGCCGAACATAGTTTTCAGCGCGCGCTCTAAAGGCTTTGCTGATGCTAGGCAGCGCGCGCACAAAGATTACAAAATAACAAACATGGCGCCGATAAAGCGAGGTTTATTTGTTTTACGCCTGTGAAGTATGTGGTATTTTCCTTCTTAAAATGACACACACTGTGTCAGGTTTGATCTTTTGTTGGACTGTTATGAAATAAATATTCAGCATATAAAAAATCCAGCATTTTTTTAGGATATTCGCCATTATGCCAGAAGCCAATCGAATGCAGCGCATGCGCAGTTGGACGAAAAAATGCGAACGCATTTTCTAGCAGAAACGCGCGGATTTCTCAAAAATCACTCGTTAGAATTTCATAAAATTTAGCAGAAAGATACTTTAGGAAGCAAGTAAGTGGACGATTGCAAAAAATTTTAAATTTAACAGAGGAAATTGTAAATAATCTAGTTTTCCTTCAACAAAGGATAGCTCAAAATCCCTCTGTTAAATTATCATTGTAATAGTGCTAACATGCCTACATTTTAACAAGTTTCTTTCAAGCAATTAATGAAGACAATCTAACGACTAGATTTTCTGCAAATTAATAAAACCCGATTTTAAAGTCATTTTTTTATCAAGTTGCATTGCCATGGCAACAACACACATGCCACCTTAACTATCAAAATACGAAAGCCCATCCTTTTATCTAATATCATGCAAAGTTTAGAGACTTAGAGATCAGTCGTTTTAGAGAAACGGTAAATGGGGCGCAGGTATCATATAAACTGTGCTCAGCCACCTTAATAAGAGGTAAATATAATATAAATATACAAATAAATAAATCCCATTTTTACTTTTTTAGCTTTTTAGCAGAGGCTAACCAGACTGCCACCAAGACAATTATTGAGGCAGTCATAGCTGATCATGGTGGCACTGAAAATTGCCCCTGGTCTCCAGCTGAAATGAAAGGTAACTGCACCTCCCCCTCTATTTTATAGTTTCTGGAACAGAGGTTCAAACCATACATGTAAAACATGGTTAATTGATGCCTCCGAGGAGGAATGGACACAGTTTACTGGAAACTTCCCCTGTATTACTTTTCCATGTTTACCTGGTCTGTCCATAAAGAAGTTCTCTCATATTGGAGAGGGAGGGGGTATGAAAATGTAGTTCTCAGGGGCTCATATCACCTGACATAATCTTTTTGGTGTCTTATCTTCACATCACTGTTAAAACATCCATTATCAGCTGTTCTTTTTTATTTATATCAGATGGAATTGGGTGTTGTCAACTGAAATGATCACACTATTTATATTTACATTGATAAGTCACTCTAAGGGCTGTTGGCACAATGTAGAACACATTCTTTCTTTTCAATGTAAATTTCCATGACTTGAACATGTACTAATATCAAGGACAATTTTTTCCTGTTAAGGGGCTGCTGCGACATACTTAAAGAGTTTGTATGATGCTGCCATGAGGGCAAAAAAGGGCAAGCTGGAGGCTCACAAAGATCTCTGCCGAAGGCAGGGAAGGATGAGAGATGTAAGTTGTTTCCATTATGATACACTTGTACATGCAATAACACATTTATAAAGTACTAAAAATTACCATGATTAGTTTTTCCTTTTGGTTGCTAAGCATAAACAACATCCAGTAGCATTACTGTTTACAAGAATATATGTAAATACATGTACACACAAAACTTGCGTGTAAGAACCTTTATTTGTTAAGTCCAACAAAATAGATTCT
>CALNXK010000365.1:285000-287740 GCA_942486035.1 Porites lobata
AACCTGTCTTGCAACAAATCGGGTTGTTGCCAGTTTCGTGAATAGTCACGCCATACACGGGACTAAGTTCTCGGCCGGTAAAACGCGCAAAATGTATAGATTTTGTTCCAAAAAGTAGAACTAATCTCAACTTTCTCCAAAAACTTTTCCCAACCTGCAACAACTTAACTGTTCCACGACAGGTTTCATTCGTGGGTGGAAGAATGCGCAACATCGATTTTCAGGTCATTTTCCAGCTCCAGAAACTGACCATAACATATTACAATGCTCTTTGTTTGTCACTCCTAAATTTTACATAAGCATTGTCTTAAGTTTCTCTTGGGAGTTAAAATGACCCCAAGAGAAACTGAAAACAATGCTTATGCAAAATTTGGGGTGACAAACAAAAAACATTATGGTATGTTATGGTATTTTCTGGAGTGGTCAGTGTTGCAAAACAAGTTGAACGTTTTCACTTGTTGCCCGTTTCCCTGTACCTTTAAGCTTGTAAATACATGCAAAGGTTTTCTTTCAACGTTTCTTTACTGCACAATAATCTGCACAAGGTAGCACCCTTCTGCACAAATGCGCACCAAGTTGCACCATTTACGACCAAGTTGCTCTAAACTGCAGCAATCTGCACCTATTTGAACAAATCTACACCAAGTAGCACCACGTTGCAACAATTTCCACCAAGTTTCACCATGCAAATCTGCACCAAGTTGGACCACAGCACAGTACAGTTAAAATCCTCCAAGACGGCAAACTTCTTACCATGGAGTTGCACTGGCGACTACACGGTCGACCACTGCAGCGAAACCACTCTAATCCTGTGTAGATCTCTTTGCCTGTTCAATGGAGACATTTACCGGTAATAATTTAGCTATATTTATCCAAGGGTCCCGTTTGTATGGACGCCTAGACTTCGTAAACAACATCTTTGTTAGCGTAGTGTTTGGACAACGGTAAACATGACCAATATATCTTGAATATTGACTCCTGATAACATTTCTGAGACTGTTTTTCTTTTATGTGTACAATGCCGGTCTTGGTGTATCGGAGTCTGAATTCTGTATGATATTTATGATATTATTTCCCTTTTATATACCCGGCTTGTGTTCCATGTAAGAAGCGGGATCGCACCCATGCCCCCATAAGCTTAGTTCTTGTTGTCACGTTCACTTTCTGGTCCGTAAGCACCTACCTCTTTTCATTGAAATTCCCAAATGCTTTTGATACACGAAGGTCTGTAAAACTGCTTTGATCTTTATTGCTGAACGTTTGGCCAAAGTATGTGAACTCTGATACATTGTCCACCACATTTTCTCCGACTGAAAACAATGAATCTTTGTCTTTGGAAAGGCGATGGTGAGTCTAAAGCGGGAGCAAGCATCATTTAGAATGTTCATGATGGTTTTCACTTCAGCTATAATTTTACAGAACAGTACGAGATCATCAGCATAAAGCAGCCATATAACTATCTCTACACCATCTAGTCTAACATGACTCCGAAGCTTTCTGGTCATATTTCTGACCAAATTTTCAGGGCCATAGATCACAAGAACCTTACAGCTATGGAAGTGATCGATTTTAGCAAGGCGTTCCACAGCATATGCCACTCATCTCTAGTACAAACGTTACGCAACCTAGGTAAGGCAAGCCAGACGCTGAAGTGGTTTGAAAGCTACCTTGCTGTCCGTATACAGTCTACATGGGTCGGTACCTCACTACTGGATCAACTCACAGTAACATATGGCGTGCTGTAAGGGTCTATCTTGAGCCCTGCTTCGTTTAAACTATATATGAATGATCTCCCAAACGCAGTCCAGTTTAGTACCGTGGAATCTTATGTGGATGATACGAAGATTTTTCTGTCTTTCTCGTCCAAGGATGTTGACCTCTCTGGAAAGAATCACTTAAGACCTTCGTCATGTCGCCAAGTTGTGCTGCTCAAATCAACTGCTGATTAATCCCAGCAAGACTAAACTCATTGTGTTTGGAACCAGGCAGCTTTTAACGCAAGTCAGCAAAACTTGTGATATGAGTGTACCGTTCCTTGGACTAGCGCTCGTTCCTGTTTCGTCCGTTAAGGATTTAGGAATTGTACTGGACTCTCATTTAACCTTTAACGAACATGTTACCTGATTCCACGTCTTCTCTCTTGTCTACCTTGTGTCAAATAAGTATAGGGTTAGGCACCTGTTCTCTAGACCTGTTTTGTTAATGATCCTACACTCGCTTATAATAAGTAAGTCATTCTCATGTTCTACGATTTGGGCTCGTACCCTCGAGGAAAACCTACAAAAGCTGAAATGGCGCAAACCTTTGCCGTTCATATTGTGACTAACACCAAAAAGTTCGATCATATTACTCCAGTGTTACAGGAGTTAGTCACAGCACAAGGCATGAAGATCAGTTACAATCTCCCTTTTGTAGAACTGCTACCACTGAGCGTTCCTTTTTTATCGTTCAATAAATATTTGGAACTCCCTTTGCTAAAACTCTGGAAACAGCAAATCACACAGTAATTCTAAAAACAATGTAAGGCTTGAACTATTTAGCATATAAATTGTAACGAATGATTTTAGCGTAGTTTTTAATGATGCTTGTGACTTAAGGTAATTATTATTCCTTTGTAATTATTTCAGAATAGCCCCTTCGAGAGATGTTTTTTGTTTTCATGATTCTTTCAACTTCGATAACTTAGCCAGTAAGATTAAATTGTAACGAATGATTTCAGGTTCGTTTTTAATGATGTTTG
>CALNXK010000366.1:0-10000 GCA_942486035.1 Porites lobata
ATAATGCAGTGGTATTACTGGTCTTATGCTTCTAAGTCAAAAGTCTAAGTTAAAAGCAAGGTGTACTGACGAGCAATATAATCGCAAATTTTGCATTATAATTGACTAACATATTGACTATCTGTTGCTTAATAGATAGTGAGAATTGTACTGGCAATTTGGAGAAAAATAACAAAAACTGCAATTACATTTACAACAACAAATGTCAGTCAGTCTGTCAGTCCACCTATCAACCATTCAAAAGTGAGCCAGTCAGTTAATAAATTTAACAGTTTGCCTGTTAGTCAATCAACCATTCAAACAGTACAAGCCTGTCTGTTATCAATCAAGCCACCCAGTTAATCATTAATCACCATTATTTCATCAGTGAATCAAAACATTCAAACAGTTACAGTACTGTTCAAAAGTAAGTTTGCAGTTGTTGCAAGTCTTGATTCTTGACACAATTGTGATTCTGCACGAATCGAGAATCAAGAACAAGCTATCGAGAATCGAGTCAAGATCAAGTCTTGCAGGACAGAAAATAAAAGATTAACCCATGATCGATTTCCGCTTTTCATTAAAGACACACAGCTGTGACACAACACAGCATGGTTATATTTATTCTTAAGTAGCTGTATGCCCGGAAAAAGACCAATTCAAGTTGTAAAGCTTAATGTTTCATCAAGGACATTTGTATCAAGCTTCATTTCCTCCAGTAAAGTTTCAAGTGCCTGTTCCAAATGCAAACAGTGTATATTCGCACAAGCCCTGGGGACTTGGGATGCCCGTCAGAAATTTTGAATTAAACCCTAAAGGAGACCAACCTGGTGTGGGCCACCTTTATTTTACCCCCTAAAAGAGACCATTTTGTTATAATGTTCTTTAGAATTGTTGTTATAAAAAACTTTGATTACATGAATTGAGTAAATAAAACAAACTGACAAAATATATTATATCTTCACGTGCAACCCTAAAAGAGACCTTCACGTTAAATATAATGAGGTTTTGGCCAGAACACCCTAACTGAGACCAAAATCCAAAATTTACACCCCAAAGCGAGACTACGAGCATCCCAGCCTCTTTTTCAAGTGGAGTCTCCCCTGGGCAACCTGCCCGGATCACTGCTAAAAGTTCCTGAGTCAGTTGGTTGCCCAGGTCATTGTAGCTTTAGTTGTGGAACAGGGTGCCCTGATCATTGCTGGAGTCTTCCTACTGTGTCAACTCTGCCGATATGTCCTTCTGAATGCCACACAAGCCATCATGAGTTATGCCCCATGCACCATTGTAAAGTTTCTTCATTTTCTGTATCTCTTTGTCCAAGCCATTGCAAGACTGTGTGTGATAGTCTGTGTCCCAGTCACTGCTGTTCACAACTACAGCTAACTCCAGCCCCTGTCCCATGCAACCAACGTAATCCAGTTTGTCAGTCACATTAGGGCCATTTATATGAGGAAAATATGATGTAAACTGCAAAATTTATATGAGCATGTTTTATCTAAGACGAAAACAGCTCTTATAAATGGTTCGTGTATTATTTCTGTTCTAGACTCGTTTTTAGGTGAATGTTGCCTGTAGCAACGGGATCCAACATTACGGTGTAATGTTTTCCCTGCCAAAAACAGACGCCACTACTATGCCTTCACGTCTTATGTAAGGCACAAAGGTCATTTATACGAAGTTTTTTGTCAACTTAGCTAAGACGCGTCTTATCTAAGAACAGGTGTTAAGGGCTGTTCTAAAATAAGAAGCGTCTAAGCAAAGTCACGTCTTATTTTAGATGAAATATGCCATTTGTACAGAAAGTTCACGTCATATTTAAGAGGCGTTTTATGTAAGACGCATCTTATTTTTCCTCGTATAAATGGCCTACTGTCTTCCTACGTGCCCCAAATTTTACTGTAAATTCAAATTTGTTCTGCCCTCAACCTGTCCGCATCATTGCCAGGAAATATGCCAATCGTCTTGTCCCGCACACCGCTATGTGTCTCAACATGTTTCTACAATGGAACAATTGCAATCAACACAAGAATTGTGTCCAACTATTTGTAGTTCCAACTGCCTACTATCATGCCCATTTTTTGTTGAAAGGTGTCTCCGCCAAAGTCAAGCCCAAGTCGAAGCAGTTGCTCTGTGAGCTGCATTTCGTCATGCCAACAACATTGTCATCAAGAGCGCTATCCTCCTAATTTTTCGACACAGTCACCTGCTATCTGTCCATCACAATGTGCAATTCACTGTGACAACATGTGCCCAGTGCACTGTCGTCTTGCCTCATCCGAACAATTGTCATTTTTAACAAAATTTTTAACACCAATAGGAAATGTCCAGCCAAATTTTTTGCTCGTTGTACTGTTCACACAGTTGGCCCTAGTATTGTTGCATGGGACGACAAAAGTCTCCATACCTATTCAAAACCGCGGAACAAACACCACCAGTTGGAAGGTCTCTTGCGGTTCAAGAAGCTGATTATAAGTCGTAAGTTGTACATCGTGTCTTAGAGCCGGTTACTATCAAGTCAAGAAGAAAGATGTTTGTATATAAGCGCAAGAAAAAAAGCATAAATAACCAAACCGCGGAATACAACGAAAACGACGAAAACACCGCGGTAAAAGATCTTCAACGAAGGGCCACATTTAACAAATGTGTAACTGAAAGACTTTTACTTATTTTATCGGTATTCTGTCGAATGGACAGAAAAAAAAGTAACAACACCGAGAAAAGATCTTCAAAGAAGGGCTATTTCTGAACTTAAAAACTGTTTCTCCATAAAAGAATGTGTAACTAGACGTTTGTGATACATTTTAGCGGTATTCTTTTTGTATAATGAAACAATGTCCACTATTTTCTGACTTATGTAACTTTTTTGGTTTCTCTGTCCCATGGAAAAGCAACGAAAAATAGGTATAAAATTGATGCAACTGTTAACTTTTTTCAGCAGTTGCAGGCAATCTTTCTGTAAAACAAAACGAAAGTCAAATTTGGAAAGTTATAGCGTTATTTTGTGTTTTTGCAACTAGCGCGTTCTATTATGTTATTCTTATCGAAACTCCTCAAATCAGACTCGATTTTCATAGGCACAAAAAACGTGTCCCCTTCCTCAAAAAATAATTAAACTGAATATATCCTGGTAATAAATCACTAATGATTGTTTTCCCGCCATTTTGTGTTATTCAACAAATAGCTAGTGAAGAAACAAGCTTCCTATAAATGAAGGAAACAGGGAATCTAAATGAGAAAAAATAATTATTAAACTCTAATTAAACTTTAAAACAAATTGGTCTGACTATATGGATTTACACAACCCATTTATTTCATGATCTTCCCAATAACGAAATTTTACGAGGAACAATTTTTTACAACGAGAAATCTTTGACTATTAAATTGCATTGCCGAAAAAAGCATCCACTAAGCCCTCCTGAAGATGACACCAGAGGCCTGCAAAAGAATCGGCAGTTCTCGACTGAATGTCCAAACCTTTTTACGTTTTTTTCCTTTAGCTTACGAGTACAAATGATTCTTACGACCGACGTTACGAGGCAGCGGGCATTTTCAAACGCAAGGGGCCGGGCGGGGCGGTGGGAGGCTCATCGTACCACACCAAGCGTATACGTTTACTCAAATTTCCCAGAATGTCGTTTGCATATATAGTTATGTGGAACAAAAAGCTGTTTGTTTGCTTGTAACCTTAACAGTCTCCGGTTCGTTCATTATCAAATTTTTTGACGTGCAGACGTGCAGACGTCGATCTTGTTAAGTAGTCGAAGGGTGGAAAATGTATGCTACGAAGTCTCCAATGGGATGCACAGTTAATAGCAAATTCAATCTTATATCATATCGAGCACCTCTCTAAGGTGCGTTTTCGTAACAAGAGTTTGTGGAACGCTGGGCTAGCCGAGATTTTAAAGAAAAACAATTTTTACAAATGACAGCCATATTTTTTCATGGCTGAACTGAACGGGGATATTGTGTATGAATCAACGAAAAGTCCAAACAATTTTTTGGGGCCAAAAACGCATGCGTCTGTGAAGAACCGTACCACAAGTGAGCGAAATGAGTATTCGATCCAAATATATAGGTCGATTTTCTAAGGCAAAGTTAGGTTGGATATATCCGATGGCGGATGTGCCGGTGGGGTTATAGGGCGGTGAGAGATGGCCAACTCTCTGAAGCCTGCTTGACTAACCCGTGCGGTAGGACAACTTACGGGGGGGACTGTCGAGCTTGCTGACGGTCCCACACTCCGGCCCAGCAAGTACTGGAGGTGCTCGAACAATAACTCGGTCCCAGAGGTTAAATGGGAACCCTCGCTGCCAGAGGTGAAACGGCATTTGGAACCTCTGTCCCAGAGGATAAATGGGATTGGCCTTCAGAGCTGCCTCCTTGTCAGGGTTTTTGCTATTTTTTTGTGATGTGTCACGCAATATGTATATTTTTTCAATTTAGCTTGTTGTGGTGTTTCAGAAAAGATTGCCAAATAAAATCCCTTTCGGATGTTTCGCCACAAGTGACAACATCAATTATTGGAACGTAAAAGCTACCGGCGTTATATTTTATTTTTGGTCAGAACCGGCAAATTCATCTACAGCGTTGTAAACCACAACAACCTGCTCAATCAACATCACCTCAAGAATAAAACCTTAAAGTGGCCGCAAACGAGACATGTTTCTTCTCTGCGTATTTCTGGCAGAAGGGGAGATATTATTGTATTTTCTCATTGAGCAGTCTCTGCAGAGGAACGCCTTTAACTTCCTCCAGCGCGACAACAGCCTCTTGGGCAAAAGAACGAAATTCATTGTCCGCATTACCATATCATATCGAGCACCTCTCTAAGGTGCGTTTTTTCGTAACAAGAGTTTGTGGAACGCTGGGCTAGCCGAGATTTTGAAGAAAAACAAAATGACAAATGACAGCTATGTTATTCATAGCTGAACTGAACGAGGACGTTGTGTATGAATCAACGAAAAGTCCAAACAATTTTTGGGGGCCAAAAACGCATGCGTCTGTGAAGAACCGTACCACAAGTGAGCGAAATGAGTTTTCGATCTACATATATAGGTCGATTTTCTAAGGCAAAGTTAGGTTGATTGCGCTGGTGGGGTTATAGGGCGGTGAGAGATGGCCAACTCTCTGAAGCCTGTTTGACTAACCCGTGCAGCGGAGACAATTGACTTATCGGGGGGGGGGACTGTCGAGCTTGCTGACGGACCCCAAACTCCGGCCCAGCAAGTACTGGAGGTGCTCGCACGTTAACTCGGTCCCAGAGGTTTAATGGGAACCCTCACTGCCAGAGGTGAAACGGCATTTAGAACCTCTGTCCCAGAGGATAAATGGGAAAATTGGCCTCCAGAGCTGCCTCCTTGTCAGGGTTTTTTGCTATTTTTTGCAATATGTCATGCAATATGTATATTTTTCAATTTAGCTTGTTGTGGTGTTTCACAAAAAATTGCCAAATAAAATCGCTTTTGGATGTTTCGCCAGAAATGACAAAATCAATTACTGGAATGTAAAAGCAGCCGGCGGTATATTCTATTTTTTGGTCAGAACCGGCAAATTCATTCACAGCGTTGTAAACCACAACAACCTCAATCAACATCACCTCGAGATTAAAACCTTTAAGTTGTAACATATGTTTAATCCTGTGAAAAAATAATCTTTTGGGTTTTTTATTTCATTCTCACTAGGGCTTGTGACAAAATCTCTTTTCTTAAGCCGCAATTTAGACAAAACATGTCAACTTCACAAGGAGCAATTCACATTTTCACGCCGAAAACGTTACATATTTCTTCTCTGCGCATTTCTGGGAGAAGTGGAGGATATTATTGTATTTTCTTATCGAGCAGTCTCTGCAGAAGAACACCTTTTAACTTCCTCCAGCGCTACAACGGCCTCTTGGGCAAAAAGAACGAAATTCATTGTCCGCATTATCAGCAGCAAAAGACACGGTTCACACCCCATCGAATACCATTTCTCTTTATTATCATTGGCCAGGAATTAACTAGACCACAAATAATCATTTATTGACAGATCACAGGTAGTAGAATGCAAGACAGAGTCTACAAATGTTCTTTAAGGCATCCCACTCTTTTTTCTATACAAGGAACCATCCTGCGTTTTTTGTTTGTTGAGTGTTGCTTTGATATTTTATACCCTCAAAAACACAGCATCATGATCAATAATACCTTGGATGACTCAAGTCTTGATGATAAGACTGTCGTTAGTTATAAACAAGTCTGAGACATTAATTACCAACACGTAAGATTGGTTATAAGTCAGACTAAGCCGTGATCGTCAAGACAATCAGCAATTTTCAGGTTAACTCAGGGAAACGACACATTGAGAATAGGCAATTGTGCTTCCAGTCAAATCCAGGGAAGTTTATGTCTCCTGCTATCCAGATAATAAGGTGATGAGGTATTGCCACCAATCTATTGGAGTGATCTCTCAAAGTTTTCTAAACTTATGGCGTCTCCTTTATTCGGGTTATAAAAGGTACAAACTTAAGGTCTTACAACCCACTACATGTACTGTATGTTGATATTAACCAAGAGGATTTCACACTCAGTCTCTAAAGTACATTCCGGGGAAAGAAGTTATAGCAACCAAACATTTGGGGTGGTAGCAATCCAAATCCATGCATTCCACAACTGACATTAAGCACACTCTCTACGAACACTCCACAACTGACATTATAAACTCTCTCCATGAGGAAACAAAATCCGAAATAGAGTTTTTAGCTTAAGAAACTTTATCTCAGTTACATGTACGTACATTGTATCAGTCAAATTTAAGTTTCAACCTCCCCTCCCCCACCCAGGCATACCCCAGGCATTTGACACCTTTGCCATATTTCCGGGGAGGAGGGAATTTGATTGTCAGTCAACCATTTAAACTGTTAGCCAGTCAGTTACATGTAAATAATCCAAGTGTCAGTTTGTCGGTCCAAAACCATTCAAGAAATAAGTCTAGTCAGTTAATCAATCTACATGTTCAAGTGTATACAATAATATTATTATAAAAAAATCAATAAATTGACGCAACGCAAAACAGGTTAGGAAAATACTAAAACTGGGTTATAATTAAGTTGAGTCACCTGAATCAACTAAAATTAATATATTATGGTACATGTATGCCACACATACTTGTAAATACACTGTATTACTGTAAAAGAAAAAAAAATTGATGAATTCTTACCTTGTACCCAGGGCTGCTAATTTTCTCGCTGATCTTGTTTTCTGATTGTATTACATTGTCTCTCAGTTGCCATGTTATTCCTCTTCATCAAGATTCCAAAATCTGTGACACAAAGCAGTCCATTACTGAAAAAAAATCAGATTGACAAAAATTAAATTAACATGTTTCAACTTCTGTTACAGCTGTTGCCCTACTTTAACACATTTCATTGCATTTTAAAGAATAGATTAAGGCTGACAGCAGATGTCTTTCAAACAGATGCAAAGTCTCTTGTTGACAGTGTTGTAGAGTTGGAGTTCCCTGCATTAGCATGAAGAGAATTGGTTGCCATTTTTCCAACTGTAAACATTTAAACATTTTTTTTTTCACAGAGGAAATAAACACTATCAGCCTTTCATTGTACCCAGTGGAAGTTATGGGCTCACAATATCTCTGGTGCAATATAATTTATCACTCCCAGCTGACTTAATCAAAGAAAACAAAACATCCTTAACAATGAACCTAACCCTGACAATAGTCCATAAAACAAAGAAAATGAATAATTTACTGCAGATACAGGGAAATGTCTGCAGTTTGCCAGACTGTCACTATCACCTTTCTTAAAAATGGGTGTTACCAAGGCTTTTGTCCAGTCCTCTGGTACTTGGTGAGATGATAGGGATTATCTATTACTAAGGAGAGAGCTCCCAGAGGACTATGGGAGAACGACCATCAGGCCCAGTGGCCTTGTGTGGCTTTAGGTTGTCTATAATAGCTTAGTGATACCAGCATTTGTAATTGAAATGGGTGACATACAGTACATGTACATAGATGGCATATGGTTAGGGGTATGGTTGAAGACCCTATCGCACAGATTTTCTTGTGCTTGTATGCGGCATAAATCGCTTGATACCAGAAGTCAATTTCTCTGGAAAACTTGACCACAAATAATCATTTATTGACAGATCACAGGTAGTAGAATGCACGACAGAGTCTACATGTGTTCTTTAAGGCATCCCAGTCTGATTTTCTATACAAGGAAACCATCCTGTGTTTTTGTTTGTTGAGTGTTGCCTTGATATTTATACCTTCAACAAACACAGCATCATGATCAATAATACCTTGAATGACTCGAGTCTTGACGATAAGACTGTCATTACATGTAGTTATAAACAAGTCTAGGACATTAATTACCCCAACGTAAGATTGGTATACAGTGTAAGTTAGACTAAGCCAAGACCGTCAAGACAATCAGAAAAATTTTCAGGGTAACTCAGGGAAACAACAAATTAAAAATAGGCAATTGTGCTTCCAGTCAAATCCAGGGAAGTTTATGTCTCCTGCTATCCAGATAATTATGTGATGAGGTATTGCCACCAATCTGTTGGAGTGATCTCTCAAAGTTTTCTAAACTTATGACATCTCCTTCATTCGGGTTATAAAAAGGTACAAACTTACAAGGTCTTTACAACCCACTACATGTACTGTATGTTGATATTAACCAAGAGGATTTCACACTCAGTCTCTAAAAGTATATTCCCAGGAAAGAAGTTATAGCAACCAAACATTTGGGGTGCAGGTAGCCATCCAAATTCAGGCACATTCCACAACTGACATTATAAACTCTCTCCATGAGGAATTAAAATCCAGAATAGAGTTTTAGCTTAAGGAAAACTGTTTATCTCAGTTACATGTATGTACATTGTATCAGCCAAATCTAAGCTTCAACCTCTCCCCCAACCCCCCCTGCCCCCGGAAGGCATACCCCAGGCATTTGACACCTTTGCCATCCCGGGGAGGAGCCAATTGGATTATCAGTCAACCATTTAAACTGTTAGCCAGTCAGTTACACGTAAATAATCAAAGTGTCAGTTTGTCAGTCCAAAAAAAATTCAAGAAATTAGCCTAGTCAGTTAATCAATCTACATGTTTGAGTGTATATAATAATATTATATAAAAAATCAAGAATCATCTGTTTAATAAATTGACGCAAACAGGTTAGGAAAATACTAAAACTGGGTTATAATTAAGTTGGAGTCACCTGAATCAACTAAAATTAATATATTATGGTACATTTATGTCACACATACTTGTAAATACACTGTATTACTGTAAAAGAAAAAAATTGATGAATTCTTACCTTGTGCCCAGGGCTGCTAATTTTCTCGCTGATCTTGTTTTCTGATTGTATTACATTGTCTCTCAGTTGCCATGCTATTCCTCTTCATCAAGATTCCAAAATCTGTGACACAAAGCAGTCCATTACTGAAAAATAATCAGATTGACAAAAATTAAATTAACATGTTTCAACTTCTGTTACAACTTGCCCTACTTTAACACATTTCATTGCATTTTGAAGAATAGATTAAGGCTGACAGCAGATGTCTTTCAAACAGATGCAAAGTCTCTTGTTGACAGTGTTGTAGAGTTGATATTGATTTTCTATACTTATGGCGTCTCCTTCATTCGGGTTATAAAAGGTACAAACTTACAAGGTCTTACACCCCACTACATGTACTGTATGTTGATATTAACCAAGAGGATTTTACACTCAGTCTCTAAGTTAATTCCCAGGGAAAGAAGTTATAGCAACCAAACATTTGAGGTGCAGGAAGTAATCCAAACTCTCCCCATGAGGAATCAAAATACGAAATAGAGTTTTAGCTTAAGGAAAACTGTTTATCTCAGTTACACACATGTACATTGTATCAGTCAAATCTAAGCTTCAACCTCTCCCCCCACCCAGACATACCCCAGGCATTTGACACCTTTGCCATCCCGGGGAGTAGGGAATTTGATTATCAGTCAACCATTTAAACTGTTTGCCAGTCAGTTAAATAATCAAAAG
>CALNXK010000366.1:15000-35000 GCA_942486035.1 Porites lobata
GTTCCTATGGGATGGCAATCAAGATAAAGTGAAAAGAACAGATATCATCAATGACTTTGCCAAGGGTGGTCTCAAAATAATGCTAGATTTACAAAGTATTCAATCGTGCTTTTAAAGCAAAATGGATTCAACAATATCTAGATCCTCATAACAGAGGAAAATGGAAGCTGTTTTTAGAGTTTTTGATCGCCCTGTTAGGTCACAACATTAACCTTCTTTTGCAAGGTAACCTTAATTCGGATGATGTTGCCTCTTTGGGAATAGAAGTACCATTCACTAAAGAGCTTATCGAAACGTGATCACTTCTGAATTTTAAAAAACAACTTTCCAACTTCGGCAAAACACCAATTTGGTACAACTCCCTTACAAGTATTGACAATAAGCCTATCCATTATCGTAACTGGTCCTCGGCAGGTATTTACTTCAGAAGTGACCTTTTGGAGAAGGATTCACAATTTTTAACTTTTGATACTTTCAAGGAAAAGTTTGCAATAAAAGCTCAGTTTCTACAGTACCACGGCATGATAATTATGTGCCATCTTGAATATAAAACGCAGAAACCACTGTCCACAAATAAAAGGTGCTAAAACCGACACCAAAAGCCTATTATCCTCTGAAGCTTTCTGTAAACTAGCTTACAAATCATTTCTAACTCAAAGCACCTCTATCCCTTGTAAAAGTCAGGAAAAATGGCTGGCAGACTGCAACTCTTTTGACTTTGACATGATTGATTGAAAGCAGTAGCAATAGTAGCAATTTAATCATGTAGGAGATTATTAATGTATGCCAGAAAGAGCACTGGACCTATGACTGAGCCTCGAGGCACACTAGAGAGGACAGCTACAAAATCACACCTCTCGCCATCCACCACTACAGATTGCTGCCAATTTTCAAGGAAGGCTTTAATCCACTTCAGAGTGTCACTTCTAATACTTTGGTCATAATTCTCCAGTTTATAAAGAAGTCTGTTATGAGGAACATAATCGAAGGTCTTAGAAAAGACCAATATGATGACATCAGTTTGCTTAGCACCTGAGTTGTTGACAATAATCACTTACAAACTCATCAATTAGCTGCGATTCACACGACTTGAATCTGCAAAAAACATGCTGCAAATGATATGGGGATTGTGATGTTCTAGGTGTGACATGATAGTGATGACGTGCTCTAGCAATTTACTGCAGATACAAGTCAGGGAAATTGGTCTGTAGTTTGCTGGACTGTCCTTATTGCCTTTTTTAAATAAGGGTGCTAACAAGGGTTTTTCCAGTCCTCTGGTACTTGGTGAGATAATAGGGACCTACTGAAGATCTTCTGAAGGGCTGGTGCTATTACTGAGGAGAGCTCCCGGAAGACCATGGGAGAAAGACCATCAGGCCCAGCGGCCTTGTGTGGCTTTAGATTGTCTATAATAGCTTAGTGATACCAGCATTTGTAATTGACATGGGTTGCATAGATGGCTTACAGTTAGGGGTATGGTCGAAGCACCTATCACACTGATTTTCTTGAGCTCGTAAACCCATGTGGTGTGAATCACTTGATACCAGAGGTCAATTCTTCTCGAAAAGTAGACCACAAATCATTTATTGACAGATCACAGTCAGTAGAATGCATGACAGAGCTCTACATATTTAGAAATGTGTTATTTAAGGCATCCCAGTCTGCCATTCTACACAAGGGAACCATCCTGGAATTTTGTTTGTTGATTGTTGCTTTGATATTTATACCCTCAACGAACACAGCATCATGATCACTAATACCTGGGATGACATGAGTCTTGATGATAAGACTGTCATTGTTAGTTATAAACAAGTCTAAGAAATTTTTACCCCATTTAGGATTGGTTATAAGTTAGACTAAGCCATGATCGTCAAGACAATCAGCGAATTTTCAGGTTAGCTCAGGGAAACGACACGTTGGAAATAGGCAATTGTGCTTCCAGTCAAATCCAGGGAGGTTCATGTCTCCTGCTATCCAGATTATCTGATGAGGTGTTGCCACCAATTCATTGGAGTGATCTCTCAAAGTTTTCTAAGCTTATGGCGTCTCCTTCATCCGGGTTATAAAAGTTACAAACATACAAGCTAGGTCTTCAATCCACTACATGTACTGTATGCATGTTGATCCCAAAGGATTTTAGACTTGGTCTCTAAAGTAGATTCCTGGCGAAAGAAGTTATAGCAACCGAACATTTGGGGTGGCAACAATTCAAATCCACGCACATTCTACAACTGACATTACCCATGTTCTATGCACATTCCACTACTGACATTATAAACCCTCTCCATGAGGAATCAAAATCCGAAATATAATTTTAGCTTAACGAGAAACTGCTTATCTCAGTTATTTATCAACAGAGCAATGACCTGTGACCTGTGACCTGTGACACATGTTCTGTATGTGCCAAATTTCACGTTTCACTGGCCATTAACTACCCTGCGAGCAGAGGCTACATTTTCACGGTATGAGCTGGTGTGCGAAAAGTAGTCTCTGCTGACAACCGTTCAAATCGGTCCAGAAATCTGGACAAATAAATTAAAAAATCGGGTTTTTACCTGTTCTTGACTGGTCTAGAACATTGCATGAGTCTTGCGTCAGCTAATGAACGCTGACTATTATAATGTGCCTTCATGCATCCCTAGCTTCCCGCCAAATTCTCGCATACGACCGCGGTTCAAACGTAGCAACAGAAAAAGTTCAAAACAATTTGAAAAATCCCTGTTTATGTATTTAAAGGAGCGCTAGCATTGTCAACTAGAATAAACTCTGTATTTTAAAGCTGTCGGAATACCAAAACAAGCTGCTGCAGGTGATTCTTACGAGACAGGGTAAAGACAGGAGCTGATTGGTAAAGATCGTTAATTTATCAGATGGTAGTTCTTGTTTGCCAGGAAAAGAAAATGGATACTGCGGTGAGTTGTGTCGCCTCTCGATGCAAGGCTAAATGTACTGTTTTAAGATAAAGATGGGAACTGCAAAGTTCAAAAGAATCATCGATCAGTTTTCTTTTAGTGGAAAAAGAAGAAAAGAAGCTTTTAGTTTGACAATGATTCACCCTCAAGGACTTCAACCTGGTTGGTTTCTTCACGGTGGAATGCTTTTCCTGTTCTTAAAGAAACTAAATGGCAAAGTTTTTAAAGAATTTTCAGGTACAATTTGCACAATAATGGCCAAGGAAATTTCGTTTTTAAATGGAAATTTAAGTATTTTTAGTTGTTTCATAGATGTTTTATACGATTTGAGACCGATTTTGGCGTTGACATTTTATGTCTTTGGCTGCTTTTTCTTGCATGAAAGGATCCGTGATTCAGTTAGTGTTACTCGAATTGCTTTTAAGGATAAAATTATGGGTTTTCGAATAAAATTTTATGATAAATAATTTCTCTGACTATCGTTTTGTCTATGTTCATTCTAGCCTGTTCCAAGCGTTCAGATAGTGGAGAGCGGTGTGGAGTAGAGAAAGCGATGAAAAGTAGAGGGGGACTGGGGAGAGAGGTGCGGGAACGCTTGTAAGAATTCTTAACAAAAGTGCGTTCTGGTATACCAGATCCTGGTATACCCTCTGATTGGTTGATTTTGACAGTTTTTGTCAACAGTGGAGCATCTTCGATCACAGCGAGAAATGCGATATGGCCGTTATGACAGACTCTACGTGCCGTCATGCAGAATTCAAACTCGCAACAAACACAGCGCTGAGTGACTTTCCAAACGTGGAGGCTAAAAGCGAAGAGCAAAGAAACTGTTTAAAACACGTAGTCGGTAGGATAGATGTCTTAGCAATTTCTCACCGACTGGCTTTGGAAAAATTCTTATTTTCCAGTTTTTTCCTCGAATAAAGCGTGCGTTGGAATGAAGGCAGGATAGAATGCCATTTACGATTGTTGTGGTAACTCCGTTGATTACCATCATGGACCAAGTGGAATATTTGAACAAGTCAGATCGGAGTAGCGGCGGCAATGATGGGAGAAGATATGGATGAAGCCGTTAAAAGTGGAAGCTGTGAAATTGTTTACTGAAGTGCCAAATCGTGGTTGTCTAATGAATGGACAAAAGGACTTCAAAAAGAAAAGC
The DNA here is from genome assembly GCA_942486035.1 of Porites lobata. Lineage (NCBI taxonomy): Eukaryota > Metazoa > Cnidaria > Anthozoa > Scleractinia > Poritidae > Porites > Porites lobata. The sequence goes on from CALNXK010000366.1 coordinate 19,072, forward strand.
TTGAAAGCAAGTTGCCGCTTATCGCTATTGACGAGGTCCACTCAATCACCGAATAGTAAATTTTCCCTTCAATTGTTGTGCATTTTCATTGCTTGAGTTAACGATCTGTATTGAAACGGCTTTCATCGAAATGAGCGATATTTGTTTGTCACTTAATTGATTCATAATTTTTTGTCACGTACACGCTGAAATCATGTTTTTAAAGCCGTAAATAAATTCATTATACATGAATACTTCTCCGCCTTCTATTGTCTGAAAGTCTTACATTGGGTTTTTTTAGTAAGATTATGTATACATAATATTAATTTTGATCTGACAAACTTCGATTTATTCGCAAGAAAAATAATAAATGCATCGGGCTGTAACACCAGTCTTGATTGACAAGTGAAGACCACCTACAGCTGATGCGGTCTGACCGGGCGGAAGAGTCTATTTAAAACAAATCTAACAGGCGTACCCTCTCTCACCTCTCCTCCTCCCTCGCTTTTACTTTTTCGCGCTCCCTTTTACTTTGCACCGCTCCCCACTATCTGAACGCCTGGAACAGGCTATGTTCATTCATAGCATTAGTTTAAAACACAATCATGAGACTACAGCATCCAACTTATTTCAAGCATCACTTCTGCTTAGGGTTGTCGGCGAATTTCATTTTTCACTTTGAGCAAAACTATGGTTTACTGGTTAAGCTTATTATAGTTGAAAATAAGGAAAAAATTGAAAGCTTATTTGCACCTTAAGTTAAGTGCATAAATGGTCATGAAACTACCATTTTTTGAAATAAAAACTTCTTAAAAACGCGACGGTGGAAGAGTCGTTTATGGGTTATACCAGCGCTCTGTAAACGTTTTCATCAGAACATTTTTCCAGCTTTTGATATATAGCATCAATGCGTCAGTAGCAATTTTTTACAGAGGCATTAAGATGGTTTAACTCTGGCCAAGAGATCATAATAATTATGATCTCTTGCTCTGGCTGAAAAACTTCTTTAACATGAGTGTAATAATATTACTCCTATAATAATCCAGAAAAAACTGCCAATTGGAGTTAAGCTCCCCGCTAAGCAGACAGGACTTGCTAAAGTTGGTAACATAATAATACTTTTAAAAAAGAGGATCCAAGGAAATGTTTTTCTGCTAAAATACTTAAAACTAGAGGGGGCAAAGCAGAAAAACAAAAACGAAAGCTCAAGGAGAGTTGTTCGCAAGTAGTTTTCGCAATTTTGATTCCCATGAAACTCACACAGACTTGATGAACCAGTTGCTTGTGAATCGCGTGATGAATTTTGCGCATGCACAATAGAAATCTGAATGGTTTTCGGCAGAGGCTACTTTTCGCTCGCCATCTCATACCACGAAAATGTAGCCTCTGCTCGCAGGGTAGCCATTAACAAAAACCTGCATCGGATTGCTTGGATCGGATCGGATCAGATTGGACTGGCTATTCGCCTTAAATTCAAAGTTACACTGAAAAATAATGATTGCTTGTTGGTTGTTGTACGACTGCAAGGGTCTCGGCTAAAGCAGCCAGGTGTGAGAAGACTTCTTGTTAATGAAAATAATGTAAGTGACATTTGAAGAGGTCATTCACTTATTGACAATAAGTCATCACTATCATACCTTGCTCGGTAGGTAAAGCATTCAATTAGGCTCACTGAAAAACAGAACCAATTCAAAAGAGAGCAGAGATGGAAAGAAACACAAAATCAGTGCAATGAGAGACACATCTCTCTCTACCATCTTTGATTCGGGCAATGTCACATGACCAAGCTTGTTTTTGGAAATTGGTATGAAGTTATCAGGAACTGAACAATTGATGAGATCGATAATCGATAGCAATTGATAACAATCGATATCAATTAATCAATTGATATTGATAATCGATGGCGTAGTTACTAAAACATGGAACGACCTAAAACCACCTACAACCATCTACAACCACCTCAAAAACATCTACAACCACCCGCAAACAATCTAAAACCATCTAAAACAAGGTATAAATGTCTGAAATAAGGCGAGACGACAACATGTCACAAACATGAAATACGAGAATCGAACAAAACATCCACTTCCCCTAAAATCTTACTCTCCCTGGTCCCTTGTATCATCAACCATTGGCTTAAGTCACGAAATGAAATGCGAGAGTATATTAAAAGACTTAAAGAACTTTACAAAATGAACTATCAAGTCACAAAAAATAATAAAAAAAAATAACAAACTCGTAGTCGAAAGACTGACTTGATTTGGCTTTTACTACCCTGGGTACCAGTGAGACGTTTTCCTTTGTCATCACGCAAGGCTAAACTCCCTTGCATCACGACACAGGAAACAGAGACTAGTAGGTGTAATCATTGTTAAAAATGTTATTTTAAAAAATCTATAATGCAATGGATTCAGAAGAAAACAAGTTAAGACGAGCCGAAATTGATAAAAATGGGTTGAAAAATTTTAATAGTGAATGATTGTATTTAAAGTAATTTACCTGGATTTTTATATACCTTTATTATGTTTTGGAACCCAAATTTCACCCCGGCCCTCTTCTTGGGAGTGATGGGATATGCGCACTTCTTATTTTCGCTTTGCTCGTTGTAAATACGTCCCCACTATACTATCTGAGAGCCTGGCACAGGCTAGAGTAGCTGGAACTTTACGAGCTAAAACGGAACGAAAAATTTGGATTAATCGGGTCTTCCCTCCCCGCCAAGGGACGTTACTGGTAAGAACGTTTTGATTCATTTTGCTGAAAAGAATTATCAGATATCATTATATAATGTTTTCTAATTCTTGTAACTGTAAACGGGTTAATAGCTGTATAAAATCAGGCTCTACAAGTGAGACACGTTCACACTAGACTAAAGGATTCTGCAGGACTACATACATTTGTGTGAAACTATTTCAGACATTTATACCCTGTTTTAGATGGTTTTAGATTGTTTGCGAGTGGTTGTAGATGTTTTTGAGGTGGTTGTCGATGGTTGTATGTGGTTGTTGAATTTTTGAGGTGGTTGTAGGAGGTTTTAGGTGGTTGTAGATGGTTTTAGGTGGTTTTAGGTGGTTTTAGGTCGTTCCATGTTTTAGTAACTACGTAATCGATGGACAATCGATCACAAAAATTTTTGTGATTATTGATTATCATCGATTATCAATATCAATCGATAATCGATGGGAATCGATCAATTAACATAATAGATCATTACAAAAATGCAATATCAATCGATTACCTATTCAGTCAAACATTTCAATTGCCAATTTCATCGAGTACTAATAAATTAAAGTTACACATTTTGATATCATTGCTCTTGGGAATTCCACATGGAAGATCAAGGTGGACGTTGGCGTCTGCACAGACATTTAAAGAAAGAAGAAGAAAAAAAGAAATAACAATAGCCTTAATCGTGTTTGAACGATAATTGATGAACAATTCTCAAACTTTGCTACTGAGGTTTAAAAATAATCACGACCTGCGTACACTTCCGCGATACCTGAAGATACGGAGACATGAATTTAGTGCCAATCGATGGTAATCAATGAAGTTCGCGACCACCTAAGTGTGATTATTGATTGATCATCGATTGGCCGATGCCAATCGATGCTAATCAACAGTAATTAATCGATTGTCATCAATCGATTGATTTTCTGATCATCGATTTTGATCGATTGTTCAGGTCCAGAGTTATGCAACAGAAAATTTCCCAGTGCAGTTCAGTTGAAAATAATTCTTTGTGCTGATTTTCAAGCTGATGGTGAATTTTGAGCCTCGTAATACATGAGAAACGATTTTTTTTAGTAGTAACACAGGCAGCTCGGAAGAAAAATCTGAGTCGAACCAGTTACTAGTCCAAACGTGTCTGGACCAGTCATAGGTTAGACTCTTAGCTGTTGCGAGAACTCAGATTTTTTATTCCAAGCCACCTGTGTCATATTAAAACCAGCTTTTCTCAAAATAATTCTTCTGCACCAAAAGCAAAAATACTAGTCCGATCCGATCCGATCCGAAGTCCGATCCGATCCACAGTCTGATCCTGGTTTTGTTGACGGCCTGTTTCACTTAAATTTGTACCAGATCTCCTGTACTTACTTGATGATTTAAGCCACAAGCTTAATCAACTCCCATTATCAATACAACTTGCTCGTAAGACCATCATTTTCTGCAAAACAGCCTTAAATTTAAGCTTAAGTAAGCTATTACATTCACATACCTCACAAGACCTGTGCCAGATTTTTCACGACTGCTGCCATGCCACGTACCCGAATTTTTCGGTCATAAATAAAGCCAAGTGATGACGAGTAAGTAAAAGAACTGCTGAAGCTCAAATCCGATTTCCAGAAGTCTTATTAAGTTACTTTAGATCCAATTTACTACACAAGTGTTATGTGTGGTCAACAAACAGTCGCCATTTTGGCTTCAGTTAGAACCCAGTCTCTCAATTGGCGCGTGAGTCGCGCGCGCGAGCTTTCCCAGTACTCCTTTCGCGTTTTTCGAGTACTCGTAAAACGCGCTCAATAGAGTCAGGAAAATAGACCTTCATGTCTATTACTTGTTCATGAACTTTCACGATTTATGAATGAGATAAGTAGTAAATGTTACTTCTAACAGTGACGAGTATTTCAACTGAGTAATGAAATCAGCACATGAGGAATGTGAGTGAACCCATATTGATTTGATACAATCACCAAACTTTATAGGAATATTGCAATTCCCAGACTGATCATTTCCTGATATAGTGCCAAGTTAAATTTTGTTATTTCAGCTGGTTAGCAGAAAGTGAAATTTTCAGACCCGCCGAGACCTCCCGCGAAGTACGTTTTCTTCCTCTGTTTTTAGATTTAATGCACTTTTATTTCAAAATACAGGTACAACAATACAGGTGTGTAAATTTGGACTGAATTATTATTTTCTTCTCTTCATTATATATATGCAGGCCTTAGTTTGCAATTCACTTTCATCTGCTGAATCGGATGGTAAGAGTTTGCGCTATCTCATTCTAAATGTGTAAATGTGTGTATCTCATTCTGGGTGCACTTAGAAAAGAAACTACGTAGTCATATAAAAGAGAAAACTGTCAGTTTAAAAAGAGGAAGTAAGAAATGGGTTGAAGAAGCCGGAAGCAGGTCGCTGCCACAAGCTATTGACTAGGTAAAATGTAGTTCATGAGCTGATACAGTAGAAAATGATCACTAGTCAGTCATGATTCGAACTTTCGCGCATTTTTTCTCGTTCCGTTTCCCCACTATCTTGGAGCATGGAACAGGCTTATTTAGACTTGAAGGAATTTTGAGTATCATGCTGGACAGAAAAAAAAAAAAACATTCTACCTGGCCTCAGAAAACAAACGACATTTGGCGACGCCACCAACAGTTTGCCGCGAAAGACGCCTGAGAAACGAGCGCATAAATTCCATACTGAGGACGCGTTACTACCCAGATCTGGGTAGTGCTTCTGATTGGTTGAAACAAATTTCACAAACGGCACAACCAATCAGAAGCACTTCCCAGATCTGGGTAGCGACGAGTCATCAGTATGGAATTTCTGCATAGTGGTGGCGTTGCGAATTGTCGCATCCTACCCGCACTCTTTGCAAAGGCCATTTAATTGGTATTTCTAAATCGTAGTGTCTCCCTTTCATCCGTAGCGTCCCACGTAAGCGTTCTACTAGAGTGACAGGAACGCGTGACGAACCCTAAGAAAGACGTCTGGGAGTAAGGCTATGTCTTCCGTGTTCTAACAGTGTGATCCAACTTCCCTCTCCGCTGGTCATGGAATCGCCAAAATACCAAACATTGGAAAGAAAGAATTGTTGCTATCAAAATCACGAAATTAAAAATGAGGGCCACTATACTTAATTGTTTTTGAGTTAAACAGCAGAAAGTGTGTACCACCTGCATTCCTTGCGATTTTTGAGTGAGTATTGGGGCGACTGTCGAAACGGCATGTATGTGGGACTTGGAAAAAAAGCATTGAAAAATACGATTTTATGGAATTTACATCGAGATAAAGCAATTAGGAATAGAAAATGATGTGATCAAGATAAAGTTTGAATATCATTTAAAGTGGTTCAGCACAATCCACTATCGTAGGCCTTGGTGAGAAAGTTGAACTCAGCAACACGCGTTCCGCTTACGTTATGCACATTTTCAACACTTTGAGACTCATCTTAGCCAGAAAAACTCCTATCGAAAATTCTATTAACGTTTCTCTTTGATCGACGTCGTTTAAACAATGTTTCTGCAGAAGCTCTTTTTCACGGCGGCCATCTTGTTATGCGCAGTGAGAGGTGCGCAGTGCAAAACCAGAGAATCACCTTAAGTTTGTTCCGCAACGAAAATGTGAAATTAACTAGGCAACGAAGCTGAAACCAACTAAACGCACATTAATTTTATACACTCGTTGTAGTTTTAGCTTTCCGTTGCCATGACAACGCATAGTTAAGGTTAACTGGTGGGTGATAAACAAGATGTACGTGGTAAACAGCTTGGTAGCACTAATTACAATGATAAACTAGGTTAAATGAATTTCATTGAATTTTCATGAATTTTAATTAATTGTGGTTTCTATGGAAACTGACGTATTTCCGGCTTGGCACTATATCTAAAAATGTTTTTTATTGGTGACTACTATCAGCGTGCCAAATTTCATGCTTGTATCCAAAAGTACACAATTCAAGGGATTTTCGATGTCGCAGCTTACGTAATCACTAATAGTTTATAAAAATTTTTTGCTTTCTCTTTTCGGCTACAGAAAAGGCAGCGGAGATGTTAGTGCGATAGAAGAGATCGAGTGACGCCAAATGGAGAGCGGAGGAAAAAGTAGAAGAAAGGAAGATGATCGAGCAACTCCTCTCGCCCCCCCCCCCCGGCTTTTCTCCTACATACTTTTCTCTGCGCTTTCCCCACTATCCTGGAACAGACAGGCTTTATTAGTTTCAGGTGATCAGACTACAAGTAATAGACGGTCCAAACGCGCACGATCTGGTTACGTTCTGTGCATTGCATTCATTCTTAATGGAAATCAAAAAGAATTCTGGCTATATAGGTGCTACGCATGTGTAATAGTAACCAGGAGATTAGTATTGCAGGATCTCTAGTCTCTAGTCCAGTCTCTCGGCTGGGGGACGTTTCGCGAGGAGGAACGTCTGTCTCATCGACAGTAATTCCATACTAATGACGTAAAATCTGTCCGGAATCCGGTCATAAGCACTGATTGGACGACGGAGTAGTTATATTGTTTTAGCTGTTGTTTATGAATGACAGACAAAAGACCGTGAAAGGCTACAAAGGTTAAATGTAAACGCGATGAATCTATAACAAAACAGTCAATATTTGTGGAATAGATTCTTCTCTAGGAGAAGCATTTGCGTTTTGTTGGAGCACGTTCGTAGGTGAACACAACACTTATGTTACCAAAATCGACCAGGAGAAACGTAAAATTGAACGAATTTGCATTCTGAACTCCATGACTACCGGTTTTTTATATAAACATTGCTTTGCGTCATCAGTATGGAATTTCTGCCGCTGAGTCGCACACGTTCGCGCGAAACTATACCTGGCGGCGAGGAGGGAGGAGAAACGGCTGTTTTCGCAGGCTAGCAATTAATAGACCTTTTTTTTCTTTCTGGACAACTTAGCTTCTCTCAACTTTAAACCGCACATAATGAAACTTTAAGGAGCAGTAAAATTAATTATTTTCAATCCTTCTTCAACTACAATAGTTTTGAACTAAAACAATAGGGGCATCACAGCTACCCTAAGCACGACGACGCTCATATTGACCATAATGACTAGGACGATAGTGTTGAGGAAGAGGTTCGAGAAGGATAGTGAGGATAGAGATCATTAGCGTTAGAAACGTATTTGTGTTCAGTTTCATTATGTGCGCACTATTTTTTTTTCTGGCGTCCTTAATGTACAGTTAGAATAATAATAAATAATCATATCATAATCTCACCTCATTCTGTCGTAGCACTTAGTGCGCATGCCGCTCAACTTGCAGTTTGGCAACATCCAACTGGGATTTTTAGTGCATTCTCTCAGTTTGGCCCAAGCAGGACAATTTGAATGTGTGTCTTTAATCTTAGAGCTACAGTTCTTCTTGCAGTTAACCAACATCCAGTCAGGGTTCTTCGTCGCATTAAACCTCTCTTGGCTCAGCATGGGCAGTGATTCTCATGTCCACTACTATCTCTATACACCTGACCAAGGATTGTAGGCTTCCGTATCACTGGAGGCCGTAGGGTTGTTTTGGCTGTTGTTGTTCCTATGAGAAATAACGTTTTTTCAACGTTTCTTTTTTCAATTAAATATCGTACGAGGGTTCCCTTTACAGTTCTTCATTCCCGTCATTCCGAAGCAAATTTTCCTTCAATCTCGTAATCCCCATGCAGGGATTTTGTTACCTCTGTGTCCAGCTGTGTCCTGCGTCCCTGACCGATAAAAATCCCGAGGGAAGCAAAATAGTTCATATGCTTCCGCGTACAAGGACGCAAAGATCGATCGATTGACCATAAGATACCGTTTTTGTAAAATATACTGTTCGGTTGATTTATGTGTCTGTTCTCGAGGCTTTTGCTTAACAACACATATTTCTTTGAGTCTTTGTAGTGCTTTACAATAAAAGGAGTATATTGTTATTTCAGTAAACTGTAATACAGAGTTTTGGAGTCAGATTAACTGCTTGGTTACATAAAGGTCCAAGTATTTTCAATTTAGAACTCATTGTTTTTTGAACTGGGACTCATTGGTTCTGGCCTGGGACTCATGATTTTTCACAAGATGAGTCCCATGCAGGACTCACCATAATTAGTAAAATCCAACTAGCGGTCTATTATCAATGCTGCGTTCTGATTGGTTGAGCTAGTACTAGGCTATATTATAGCGTACTGGTAGCGAAATGCGCCGGCTTTGAAAACCAAAATAATGGCGGCTGAATCACGTTTTGCTAGCTTAAGTTGTTTTGTCTCGATATTTTTTAGTAACTAGTTGGATTTTACTAAAAAAAAATTATTCCTCTCGCCCTCATGGACTCTGAGTCAATAGCCCATTCGGGCTTGAGGAATAATTGTTAACCATTTGTAACAAAATCACTGTACATGGTTATTATGGGTTTTCCGCATCCCCGCGTATACTTTCAATCCGGCATCTCTAGTCTATTGGCTCTAAGAAAAGTAGACAAGATATAGCACTGATAGAACTCGGAAAATCTTTGCTCGTACAATCCGAAATCCTGGGTTCTGAATCCAGAATACAACTCAAGGATTCCGGAATGCTGCTAACGATTGGAATCCGAAATACAAGATCCATTGAACAAAGAATCCGTAATCCATCACCGTGGAATCCAGAATCCAAACCATCTTGGATTCCCTTTAAACAGCATGAAGACGTCAGCCTGTGCAAGAATTGCTCCAGGTGGTGTCCCTGTTTCCTTATATCATTTACTGAGCCGAAGTTACAACGATAACCACTAGATGAAGGTATCCTAATTTTCTAAGAATTGCTTTGCCCTGGGTGTGGTCGTACCTTTATTATCGTGCTTCTGATATATACATTGAAGCTCTGGCATAGGTCTGCTTTTCCTTGTGTTTTCGAATATACCGTATTTACTCGAATAAACGTCCACGCTCTAATATATAAACGCCCCTCTCGAATAAGAGCCAACCCCAAGGCCATATATCAATTAACTGCCCCTCTCGAATAAGGGCCTCCCTTCCTTTCCCTCTCTTTCTTAAATAATAGGGATACATGGAAAACCAGCTTTCATTGCCACTTAATTTTAAACTTTTAAGCTTCGACTACAGCAGAATCAGTAGAGGGAGATAGTTCCAGAGTTCCTTTTTGTGCGTTATCTCTCGTCTTTTAATTTTTGTCCTATTGCCGCGCTTTTTGGTAAATACAGTAAACTTCCCAGAAACAATTAGACTGTTCTCTAGTTCGCTTGAAAAGCGCCCCTTCTATTAAGTGCTCTCCTTCGACTAAGCGCCCATCCTTGTAGCTGAAATTTGAAATAAACGCCTGTGCGTTTTTTCGAGGAAATACGGTACTCGATTTTAGCTAATTTAAGCACATTTTGGTCACTTTTCTGGCTTTATCTCTGCTCAAGTAACATAATAATTATTCTAGCTGAGTTAGATTAGATCTACCACGATAACCACAATTACAGAGAGTAAGGCCCGGTCCAGACGCCGAACGTTTGATGAGCCGAACCTAATACATTAAATTAAGTACATGAAAAGTTCGGCGTCTGAATCAATTAGGAACGCCTGTTTCAATTTGGAAGGGCGCAGCTGTTCTTTTCGCCTGGCCCTGCCGGGAATTTCACCTTTGGAGTGACTTTGGAACGGCTTTGATTCAGACGCCGAACTTTTCATGTACCGAACCTAATGCATAAAATATTATATCGTATTTTGTAATTAGTTTGACCGAAATGAGCATTTTTCTCCTTTTTAATTTAGTTCGGCTGGAATTAAGATCGGCGTCTGAATCAGTTCAGCTGGTCTAAATAATTTGGGTCGGCCTTAATTCGAATTAGGTTCGGCTCATGAAAAGTTCGGCGTCTGAACCAGGCCTAAGAATTTCCGGTATATACCTACCCCTTAAACCCATCGCAGGATCTATGTTCCCTATTCCTTTTTTCCAATATTGGTCTTGATCTCCTTTCTTGTAAAAATGTACCAGTTTCTTCCGTCGGATAACGTTAATTTGACGGCCAGGCTTCCCATTCTTTTGCCATACATGAAGTAGTAAAACTTCAAGCACCGACCACTAGGCCGACCCGACAGACACGGAGTCACGAACTCAGCTCTTTGGCCGCGTGTTGTTCCTGATGATTCCACGTAAAAGTAGTTTCCTGTTTGCATCGGTATAATTAAAAAAACTGAGAAATTTCGCATCGATACCCCTCTACTAAACTAACGCTAACGGTAATTACTTATTCAGGCCATATTTTGGAAAAGGGGACGGGAAGGTGTGCAGGTTCCCACATCTTATACCGATCTTCCTGTTTATATAACATAATCCAAACGTCCTGTTTAATTGTTGATGTAATTGTAATCCAAATTCATCCAACACTGTTGGAAGCACCAAGATACATCTGCTCAGAACATCTTGTTGCTTGTTGGATAGCGTTCCATAAAAATTAAATCCGAAATTAAAGATGCCACCACTCTCGTAGGCAGAGGCGCCAATTAATTGGTATTCAAAAAACGAAAGCAATAAACAAACAAAACAACAACAACAGCAAAGAATTTAAAAACAGTACGCGTGACCCCGCGCGTTTTCCTATCACCTCTTCCCACTCTGTTAGACCCCGAATACCTTTGAAATCACTTTTTTACACGAATAAAAAATCGGCCACACGAATCCGGTTCACTGAAATGCGGTTTCGAAAATGTCAGGATTCGTGTGGAAAGGACCTTAGTATAAATGACGCATAATGCACGATGTTCACGGGTACAGACTGTAAAAGATTGTTGCAATGACTACCAAAATCTTACTTCCTTAACCGTTCATGAGTAGGTTGCCGAAAATGGCGCCCTCATAAACAACCATCTGTCTTCTCTCTTTTTAATGACGTTGGGGGACAAGTTGGTTTTATTATACATTGACTTATCTGTGTTATATCCCTTTCAAAAATTTGTTTAGCAGTTATTGAATGAGGGTGAGTATGCTCTGAAGAATAGAGAGGAGAAGTGTGACGTCACGTTACCATGGTAGCCCTATTTCTGCACGTGTATCACTACGACATGAAACTTCCTGATTTCAAGAGCCCGCTTTATGGAGTAGGTGAACACATACAAAAATTGTGGGTTTCTTTTTCTTAACTTAGATAACGATAGATACAGTCTGAAAGAAAATTTCGCAGAGATTGAACAAATTAAATGAAATTGAATAAAATCGGTGAAGTTTAAAGTAGTGCGAATAGACTTTTAAGTAACTTTTACGGTTTGTTGTCATCCAAATTTTTTGCTACCATGGCAACGTGACGTAACGAATTCTTTTCTCTATAAAGCAGATCGAAGAGGGTGTCATCCGTCGAGGCTAGAGGCTCTTTTTGTCTAATTTGTACATGTTTTCTTGCTTATATGCGCCTAATAGAGGCAATGCAAAAATACAAACCTAGTCCAGTAGTATGATCAGCACCAGGTACAGCATCAATAGTTTGCGTGTAGGACCGATGAAACCTTCAGTGTTAAGTTGTCACTTTTAGAATTACTCCACTTCCCAAGGCGGCCATTCTCAAAGTCAGTATCATCATTATCTGTTAAAACGAGACAATGGTGCTAGGTTGAATAAGTGGCGTGCTGTATTAAATATCACGCGTCATTTTTTATTCATCTATTCATTAGTTGTGAATAGCAAATTCTAACATTTAGGGCCTGTTTACACAAAGGTGGGGTACCCCAGGTAGGTGAAGTAACCCACTTGGGTGGGGTAAGAAAAAAACGCGTTGACAAGCAATCTTACACCCGGCCAACCCGGCGTTCAGTTAGCTTTCGTAAGATCATAGAATGGCCGCTAAACACGTTCACACTGAAAACTGAATGGCGAGCAAGCGACATGACTCTTCTTCTTTCACTTTCTGCTCTAGCTACACCCTATTAGTGCTAGCTGTAGCTTTTTTTGTGGTTTGAATTAGTCGAATTTAACGTAAAAAGGAATCCGTCCCCGGCTAGGCGGGTTACCCCACGTTAAAACGTTTGACCCCAGCTGGGAGGGTTACCTGGGGTTGTTACCCCGCCCAAGCGGGTTACCGCGCCTACCTGTGGTCCCTTACCTTCATGTAAACTGGCCCTAACACTCCTCAGCAAGATGTTGTCCTTTAGAAAAAGATCACCCCGCACATCACATGAAAAGTTGTTTTAGAGTCTGAAAACAATAGCTACACTCGTAAATTGCACTTGTAAAAGTTTTTAAAAAATTAATCCCTGGCCCCAGTTGTTAAAAAGGTGGACACCGCTATCCGTCGGATAAATCTCTATCCACTGAATAGCACAATTGGTTTCGCTAATACTTATCCGCTGGATAGTAAATTATCCGTTGGATAGTAAGCATAGACGAGCATATCAGTGACTATATACGAGGGCATCGAGAACATCCACAATTTTAAGCAGTAAAGTAATTAACTTAGTTTAAAACAAGCAAAACAAGAACTCGGCCCATGCATCGCACTTTTTCCGGTGGATTTCTCTGCCGTCATAGCACAACCATGGCGTGAACGTTCCAAACAGTAGGGGAGGGAGTATACCTAAGACAACGATTTTTCGTAACTCCCCTAGCTAGTTTTCAATTGATGGACGAGACAGGATAAATATTGTAGTAATAATTAGTGTGCGAGAGGTCGAGGTAAAGTGATGTTTTCGCGCCACCGCGGTGGTGGTTCCGAAGGGCCTGTTTGAAAAGTTGCGATTGGATGACCCCCCCCTCCCCCGCCCCCCTTATCTCAAGGTCTGGATCCAGCACTGCATCATCGTGATAAGCTAAAATACTTTACGTCTCTGTTACCTCCTTAATGATCATGATAACGATAACGATGATAACGATAATAACGATAATAATAATGATAATAATAATGATGATGATCACGATAAGGATAAGGATAACAATAATGATAATGATAATGATGATGATAATGATAACGATAACGATAATAATATTGATAATAATAATGTTGATGATGATAATGATAACGATAACGATAATGATAACGATAATAATGATAATGATGATAATGACAACAATAACGATAACAATAATGATAATAATAATGATGATGATAATGATAACGATAATAATAATGATAATAATAATGATGATGATAATGATAATGATAACAATAACGATAATAATAATTATAATAATAATAATGATAATAATAATGATGATGATAACGATAAGGATAAGGATAACGATAATAATAATGATAATAATGATGATGATAATGATAATGATAACGAAAACGATAATAATAATTAAAATCTTTATTACAAAACCTCAATTAAAATCCTATTTACAATCAACCTGCTGTTACAAAAAATCTAATTAATTCATCAAAACACCATCTACAATTCCATCCGTTACAAAAGAAACCCCTCGGCCTTCATTAGAGAACAAAAACAATCCTATATATAATAAGTGAAGAAAGAAACTATTCATTTACAAATTCTAAAAAATAGAAGTAACTCAACCTTACATAAAAGAAGAGGAAATAGATATAATTAATAACAAAAGTTCAAAATTCTATAAAATTAAGAATTCCATTATGCAGAGATATTAAGATCATACGATCGAATTATACTAATGACGGCTAAACCAGTGTCCATAAAAAGCCCTAAGTATAAAAGCATATAGACACGTATTTCCGATATCCGCACTAGCGACATTTATTTTACAGTCTAATGATTGCTCTATCTTGCTACGAAACGGCGTTCGCGAACCTCTGACGCATGCATGTACCGATCTTAAGAGTTCAAACGAGATCTGTGTCCTGAGCCAAGCGATTACAACATGATAAGGCTCGGTGTCTTTCTGAGCTATCTTGTCTGCGAGATGCTTTAAGAACCGCTGACACTCGTTTCCCATTCCGCCATTGGTTCCAAACACTAAAGGCGTAGACGAACCCATTTCTACATCTAACACGTACCCGCTGCTGGTACTTGCGCTTCCTCTCTTCTTCTTGCTCTTTAAACACTTCCGATGTTGGCTTGCTCTGGTAACACTTGGAGTTGACGTGCGTAACTCTAACATCAAAAAATGCCGTAACTCCTCTTGCCAAGAAACCTCCCGCTTTGATGTCCAACCTTGCCTCAGAACTTGTAACAGCGCTCCTCAAATGAAATCGCTCGTTGTCCAGGGGTTGAAGGCGTGGTTCGATTTCGACATTATTGCAGATCTTGTCGATGAATGTCGTTAACAAGTTCCGTACACCGTCATGTCTCTGCACTACAAACCCCCCCTTTTTACAAGAGAGGGCGTGACTAACGGTGAATTTATCCCCACATATGCAATGACTTGGTAAATCGACTAAGCGCAAGTCATAACGCAAGCGTAGCGAGTCGCTGAACTCTTGCTTGTTGAGGGCTAAACCTTTGTCTGCGAGAGGCATCGCATTCAGCCAAGAACTTACGCCCTTGTCCTCGATTGATCAACCAGACGCAGCAGGCCTGGGGAGAGGCTTGAATCAATGCTATCCATTTTCTCTTTGGCACTTGCTCTCTTAAGTGATTGTTGATGCCTCTTTAGCTCCTCCGTAGATCTTTCTCCTGGCACCATAATGGAACTCTGTGAAGTAATAGAATCTACGTGCGCGGTGGTTATTAGTCTCGAGGCAGCAAACTGCTGCGGTGCCTCGGATTCAGATCAGGAATGCCTAGACCCCCTTGACCCGTTGCTAAGGTAGCAAGTCTGCGTAACTGGTTAGGGAGAGGCTCTGATTGACCGAACAAAGTTGGGAGTAGTAAATCTTCAATCACTTCCTGGATTGGATCGACATAAACTTCAAACGATTCAATCGTGCGCATGAAGTAGGTGAACTTCGACTTGTAGCCTTTTGTGAAAGCAATATACGCCGCATGGGGCTGGCTCTTCGCTATTTCAGAGAGACGTTCGATTTCCTCTTTCCATGCACGAACCTTCTCCTCACAATACTGATCTTTGTATTCTTGCGACGCAGTAACTGCTCCCAGATGGCGCTGACCTTAAGTCGTTATGTTGACTTCCTCTCCAAACACCCTCTTTGCTTCCTCCGCGAGTTCCCTAGACTTCACAATAAGCCAGCTCTTTGTCCCATTCACAAGGTAACCAAACTTTTGACCTTCCTTACTCAATTGCCTGTACCAGTTGTATAACTGCACTATACTCCCTCCTCCAGCTGAGTCGTCTGCAAGCCACACCTGTTTAACCAATGGGCAATGATCCCTCAAATTCTGTATCATTATGTATGTA